>WYDI02010769.1:0-157500 GCA_009867235.2 Psittacus erithacus | reverse complement strand
GCGGGGGGAGGTTGTTGTTTTTATAATCAAAGATGTCTAGAACTGACTCCTGAAAAGAGGCACTGAAATTACTTTACTCCTTAGATACTGTCTTGGAATACTCTCATGAATGGACCAAATTTTCAAAAAAAAGCACAAAACCCTGTAAAATTTGAGTCTGCATTTCATGACCAGATTTGGGTGCAGCAAACAAAAATATGCCATTTGCTGAAATGGAGAAGAATATGTGCCTACCACATTTCAGGGCCTAGCTACCTGGAGGAGGTCAATCAGCATTTTTATGATCCCATTTGAGTGGCAGGTTTCAGGCTGCCCTGGAAACTTCAAAGAAATTGCTTTCCCCCTTGTAGCATGGGGCCCAGGGACTCCTGCACTGCGATGACAGGAGTGAGGAGCTGGGGTTCCTCTGGGGCTCCATCCGGGCAGTGGTGGGCAGCTGGTTTCTGTAGTGCTCTCTGGGGAGGTCCCACTCACGAGATGGTCTCTGGCATGCAAAGTTAACCGAGGCACTGTGCTTTCCTAGACAGCCTGTGTATTAGCATGCCTGGCTATGTGGTAGCAAACAACATGGAGGTTTCTATCCCTCTATCTTCACAGGAGGACTGCGTAATTTGATGCTCGACCTCTTAACCCAGCTGTCTTTTGTGGAAGCTGATTTTCCTTCCCCATGGGGGAAGAATTTGAAGGAGACTGTTAGTTTCAAGGGGTTTGGCATCATGGCCCCACCAGCCCCATCTCCACTCTGGTGCTGCAAAAGGAGACAATTTGGCTCCAAATGACTAATGCGGTTTCTTTTTAAGAAAATATTCTTAAAATTTCAGCCTTATCTAAGGCTATTGAGTCTATATGTGAGGTTAGAGTTATTAATTCATAATGACCTTCCATGTTGCCTTCCTGAGCTGAGATTGCGCTGCATATTAGCACGTACTGAGTAAAAATATTGCTGCGAAATGATAGACTGTGTTTATAGACAACAGGGCAAAATCCTAGCTTCTATTAAAAAAATAAAATAAAATTACTAAGAAGAGAGCATTTCTACACTTTTAATGAGTACTGAGCTTGCCAAAATCTCTCAAATTGGTCCAGAGGTTTGGAATGAAGAATTATCATTTGAAGACGAACAATACGAGTTCTGCTGCAATTTCAGTAGCAATCCCCAGATCTGTTTTCTTTATGTCATGAAAACTTTAGTAACATAGTGCTGAACTGCTACTGGTACTGAATAATGTGGCTTTTATTGTTGTCTGGGCTCTTTTGTATATTCAAGAAAATAATTTAATACCGATTAATAAATGGAAGGTAACTAAAGATGACTGTGATTGAGTCTGTTGAAAATTTCTCAGTACCCTTAATTTGTTAGTAAATTCAATATATTTTATTTAAGCAGAATCATATATACAGCATATTAACTTTTTTTCCAGGCAATCTTTACTCAGCACAGAAAGGCCAGATGTATGGGAATTGTAAAAAATCAGGATATGCATAAAAACTGTTCAAGTGCATAAAGCAGCCCCATCTGGAAGACATCTAACAGAAATGAAGTTGTACAAAACCATTCCATTGATAATAAAGCTAATTTTTATGGGTCTGACAAGTATGTAATTATGTTCAGTGGTGCTTTTCAGATTTTATCACAGTCAATAAACCGCAGTGGTAATTTCATTCCCATTTGACATATTTACATGGAAACATTTGATTGGAGGAATTAGTAACCCTGAAAGCCTTGATAGATATGTTTTAATGATCTGTGACCTCTGCAGTCCCTCATCTGTTTATTGTTGCAACAGGCGAGAAGTCGTTCCTCTGTGACCTTTGTGGCTTTGCCGGCGGGACACGTCATGCCCTCACCAAGCATCGGCGGCAGCACACAGGTCAGTAAAGCTGTCTTTACTCTTTGCTGTATTTTTTCAAGTAAGGGAGTCCCTCTACACTGGGGAGTAACGCAAGTCAAATAGCACGTTACAGCGCAAATAACACATCGGCTCATTGTTTACTTTGCTTTCTCTCATTTTTCTGTAAAATAGGCATGTCCAAGATCTGCATCTTAGCTGGGAGTTTGAGTAATTGGTTGAGGAGCAGTGGGGGGTATTTTTGGTGTTTTTTCTGAAGGAAGTAGAGTTGCAATGACTGGCTTTCTTCTTTAAATGAATGCAAAGTCTACTACTGTTTTTTTTTTTCTGAGGCCCAAATAGAT
Organism: Psittacus erithacus; assembly: GCA_009867235.2. NCBI lineage: Eukaryota > Metazoa > Chordata > Aves > Psittaciformes > Psittacidae > Psittacus > Psittacus erithacus. The sequence continues at coordinate 155,306 of WYDI02010769.1, read as the reverse complement.
TACCTACTGTGAAGATTTTGCAAGAGTCTGCTAGAATGTCCCTGGGTGAAAATTAGAGGCTACATATAGATTAATCCATTATTTTGAACTGAGACATAGTTGAAAGCTAGTGTTGTTTCAGTTGCCCTTTTGTAATTTTAAGATAGTTTGTAATTAATAGGTGCAACTTTTAAGAGTTACCACATGGTTGGCATGTAAAGCAGGATTTCTCTCCCAGAATCAGTAAAGCTTTCCCACCACCTGGTTATTAAAATTTAATATCAGACAAAATTAAATTCGTTCTTGTTTCAGAAGACCACAAAAAGTATAAGTATTAAACATTTATTAATACATTGTACCTTAATTGTGTTTTTAAGTAGTTCCTTGAAAGTGTTTGATTATCTGAATAGATTTTGTTCGAACAGATGCAGAAGTGCTGCTGCTTAAGCCACTGTAGTTTTTGTTTTACTGACTATCATGAGGATAATGTAATATCATTGGGAATTGCTGTGTGAGTTAAGTGACCATTGTCTAATGTACAGTGGAAAGAAATGGCAAACAAATGAGAAGCTGTAGTTACATCATGAATTTTCCATGGATTTTGTAAAGGAATCTCAGTGGGAGATTTTATTATTTCCCTGAATAAACTAATCTTGATTGAGGACATAGACCATCTAAGTGCGTAATTTCCTGGAGAGCAGCTACTCTCCTCCTTGAGAGCCTGAAGCCATTCTTTCCACCCTGTTTTCAGTTTATTAAAGGAACCATATTTGGAGGAGAGTCTGATGTATTCAAAAAGGTGGGGCTTTCTGTGTTGATCAGGCAATATCTTGAAACAGATCAGCTCCCTATGAGAGTACTGCCACAGTCAGTTCCCATTCACTGCAGAAAGTTTGTATTTTTAAAATGTCCAAGAAAAGGCATTTAGTAAATATAATAAGTTCTCTTGGTAATACTCTCTTTGAGTGATAACTGGAGCAATTGCAACTACTGGAATGGAAGCCATACACTTCAATTGTAACTAACAGTTTCCATTTTTTCCGGTGCTTTGAAGAATTATCACGTGTTGGTTGAAGTTTACCAAATGGGGGCTAAGAATGAAAATGATTCTTTTTTTTCTTTAGCAGAAATAAATCATTGGTATGGATAGGATGGAAACTACCTTTTGGGGTTTTTTGGCCTGTATAATTGGCACACTGGTACCACGCATGTGTCTAGGACTCTTTGTCATTGCAGCCACACAAATGGTAAATGATCAAGTGGAAGTAATGCATATCTTGTCTTTACTCTTCTGGTCTTTATCTGTTATGTGAGTGCAGATCTGGTTTCTCACAAATGTAAGCCCTTATCATTGATTATGTATTTATATTTTTTTATCATTAGGACACAAGCTGATAAAAAAAAAAAAATCATTTCCTGGTTTGTGTGCAAAATTAGGCTGGAAGTATGATACGTCCTGGGTGAAAAGCTGTCCACGTTTTTGATGGCGTTTTGCACTTCTTTTGCCAGTATCATAGAGAATTTTGTGCTAGGATCACAGGGATTTGCAGGTTATAGATCATCAAGCTTGCATCTAGCAAGCATAACTTTGTATTTTATGTCAGGACTGGAGGCTCATCATTACTTTGCTGTTAACATTATACTGTACAGGACAGCACCTCAGAGAAAGGGATCTGTCTTTTTGGCAGTTATCTGCCTCTCTGAAATGATGAAATGAGCCTCAATCAGAAATGATTCTTTAGCAGAAAAATTATCTATAGCTTTTATCTGTTTCAAGGAGAATGATACAGTCCACCTTTGCCTCCATTGTTGTGCTAACATGGGTTTCCCTTGTATTTTCATCCAGTGCACAGCTTTATCTCAGTCCTTGGTTGCATGCACCTCTTTGTACCTGCATAGTTTCTCCTGTCCCCAGTTGGCACAATTTTCCCAGAGAAGAATGCCAAAGCAAATTACAGTCAGGTTTGAAAAGGATAGGTATCAAAAATAGTCTAAATGGCTTAAATAGTTCCCTGCTGTATTACAAGCTGTCTAGGGGGCTGACACAGAACATCTTCCAATCCAAGATTTACTTCTATCACCTGTCAGAGACCCTTGATTCAAGGGCAAATGAGCAAATCCTCAGATGTAGTTAAGGAGTCTTAACCAGCTTAACAAGCCTCCTCTCATCCCAGCCTCAAGGCCTGAGGTGTCCTGTCACATCAGAGAAATGTTCAGCTGCTGACAGATGTTTGACATAGGAGAGGATGGGCTTCAGGACCAGCCACTTAGACTTTTGATGCCCTTGATTCTGGTATTTCTTACTTTGCTCCTAGCTTTTCAGATGAAATTATTTTTATGTACCAGAAAAAATACCTTTATCTTGTGAAAGATGCATTTGTCAAACAGCAGAAAATATTACAGGGATTACAAATTATAACTGTGTATAAAAAGGCTGGAAGAAACTGGCACTTGGTCACTCATGGAGCAAACTGTAAGGACTAGTTTGGTAAATACAATGTTATCTGTGAAAGATATGTTTTTTATTTTTAAAGTAAAAGAAGTACAGGAATGTTAAACTGAAAGGAAAAGCCATTAGTTTTTAAGACTTCACAAATGTTTGTATTTGATTTGCTTGCAAACATGATGCATCTCCATGCAGATTTCCTTCATACAGGCTTTCTCAACATTTCTCTACTACAAAGTGGAACTGTGAGGTAGAAGAAAATAATTTGACTTATCAAGAGATCCCTGATATCTCACCAGTTGCTGTTTTTATTTTGTGTTAAATTTGTAATGTCCTTAATGACTGATCTGGTCTTGTGAGAAACGTATACATAGCTACGTAAATATCAATGGCCCAATCTTCTATTTTGTGTATTGATTTAATGGCAACTTCAGGAGTGGACCAGAGTTTAACCAGAGTTTCATCACACTGTAAAGAACACTTACATCTGTCTTTGTTGAATGCTTTGCAGTAGGCACTTGTGGCTGCCTAGGATGTGAGAAACTGTGCTGAGAAACTTAGACCACTTGCAATATCAGCTGGTGCCATGTGGTAAATAAGGACAAGAACGTATATGCTGTAGTTCTGGTGCCTCAGTGTAACTGGGAGGAAAATATTTCATCTTTTGAGTCATTCTGAAACAATTTTGTTTTTTTTTAAATTCATATTTTGGCCTGGTAAAAAAATCTGCCTGATGATAGGAGGATAAATAACTTTGCAAATTTTAGTGTAGGCTAAATTTAAAATTAGTTGAATTCCACCAGGAATTGATTATCCAAATTTTATAGTAAAAAGGAGTAAATAACCTTCAAAAATGCATGTGCATGGACACACATTAAAAACATATATCACATAATTTAAATATTTTGCCTAAATAATGATCAACTAGGGAATTGCATAAGAGATTAAAAACAAACAAGGGTATTTATTTCTGCCTCAAAATAAAAGCATGAAAACACTTAATTCTTAAATATAAAACATCTCCTCTCTATATTCTTGTTGTTATTGTTCTGCTCACTTCCTGTGACTGCTCTGCCTGCCTTTTTGTATTACTCTAGTTTTCCCTTCCTCTACATGTTTTCCAGTAAACTTCCATCTAGTAGCTGGCTTAATCCAGCAGTGCTGATCAGTCACAGCCTGTGTTGTTTTGTATGAAATTCCTTTTTAATGCTGGCTAGTACTCCTACAGATTGCAAAAACCCCATCTTCATCTTCTGCATAATGGCATGCTACTTTTTGTTCTTGAGTGTTGGTTGTGGTGGAATTTTCCTGGGGATCATAGAAGTACATTACTGTAGTAGAGCATTAGAGGGTAAGTACCCTTACTGTGCACAGCAATTCTAAGACAGTCACCCTGAACCTATGGAACTGCTTAAGAAAACTGTGTCTTTGTTCAAATATTTTCATGAATTTTTGAACATGGTAGCTTGTATCGTACAGATCACTGTTTGTATGATTGCTTCTGCTCACTCATTTCAATCTGACACTTCTCAAGACATTTATAGGTCAGTGTAATAAAGAAAGAAAATTTAATAATATATGTGTTTTTATCCAGATGAGTGAATCACTTTGTGTTTCTGTTTCTCATGTGAACTGCTCTTTGACTTTAATGTGTAGTTACATTACTCGGCATTGAATTTAGTGTATAATGTAGCCTCTTCTCTTCAACATCCCCACCACAGCTTAAAAAAATTATGTTGAATACCACAGAAAACATAGTACAGTAGGAAGACATACTGCTCTTTTCAGCAAGAGGAGAGGTGAAATTCGAAGAGGATCTGTGTTGTTTTTCCTTTTCCATTTATGCCAACATTTGCAGCAAAGCATAGAATTTTATAATATCAAACCCTTGGACAGAAATGAGACCAAAACCCTGGGTATCTTTAAACTTTCTGCCTAAGAGAAATTGTCCAGTGAACAGTTTTCCTCCCATTTTTGAGAATACCAATGTCAATAATTTTTTGCTGTGGAAGACCAACCCCGTGGCATCTAGAGTGTTTCTCACAAGAAAGCAGTGTAACAAGGATGTACTTACATTTATATGTCTTTCATGCAAAAAAGTTGACCAGGCTAAAATAAACAGAATTTACTTTAATATACTTCGGGCTTTGTTAGCAAGCCTGTAAGTGCCTCTCCAGGGAACAGCCTTAACAAATGCAAGAAATAGTTGGAAATAAGGAGAAAAAATCCTGCAACATGTAAGCAGATAGCTGTGTTTTGTGGTCTACTCACTCCTTAGGTCAAATGAAAAAACGAAACTTATAGTATTCTTGCTGTGCTGCTCAACACATCATGTGAAAGACAAATAGGGCCAAAAGCAATAGTTCCCTGTTGAGACAACCAGGGTAAGATTTCTTCCATCTTATTAAGATTCTGATAAGTTGCTCAAAACTTCCAAATTAAAGGCACCATATGATTTTAGTTTTTAACCCTTCATTTATGTGAAAGCTGGACACTCAGCAGCGCATTCATATAAATGCTGTATATAACCCATAGGTAAAAATTGCCTGGAGTCATGATTATAAACAAAAATTTCATTTTGCTATCCACAACTCAACATCTGTCACCAGATTCATATTTTTTTGTTATTGTTTTATTGCATTTTTATTTTAAAAGGTACGTGTTAAGTACATAACTGCACAGATAAATTTATAATTGCAGTCAGGTGTGCTCTGCGTCCTAAAAAGCTCATCATCAAATACAGGGAACTCAAAAGAGGTAAAATCAGAGAAAAGAGGAAGAAGGAAAGAAAGAGAAAGCTGTAATTTGTGTGTGTGTGTTGGAGGCGAGGTTTCTTGCTCCTGGAATGTGTGTTTTTCCTTTCCCCCTCCCCTTCAGAGCTTGCTGAACATTGGGTCATTTTGGGGCACCTATCTTTCTTTTTGGTGGGGTTTGTTATTGATAAAGTGAGAGATGGTGAAGCATGGACAAGTCTTCTATAATGGTAAGGTGGGGGGGGGGTTAGTTTGGGGTTTGTTTTCCTTTATTAATCTTTAAATACATAGACTTTGTCCTTACTGACACATTCTTGGATGCACTATTTTATGGTGATGACATATTGTTGTTTAAAAAATAGTCAATATTGCTTTTTTGATTTGTATTGTTTTAATTTTGTATTAATTAGATCTTTGGGGGTAGGGGAGAATCCTCCTGGAATATTTAATGGTAGCCCCTATAAAAATAAAATTAAGTTTGTTGTTTGAAATGTCTGGGGGCAGGAAGGGGGGAAGGAAAATTGGGACACAAAGACTGATAAAGAGCATTCTGGCTAAATGATAAGGAAGATAAAAAATACTTAAATGAATGGTTCTGTGCAAAACTGAAACAGATAAATGAAGTACCGCTGCTATAGCTAATACACTCTTCAACACCCCCAACCTAATGAAGTACCTATTTTTTTTTTTTCCATAAAAATAAATACTTTTTCCCTTGTGCAGCTGCTAAGAATTATAGGCCAAGCTAGGCAGTCTTTTTCCTCCCAGTTCAGTTGGCTTTTGTTGCATGGTGCTGCCATGATGTATTTTCTGTCAGGTGAGATTTACACATAGTCCACTTGACAGGAGCAGTTAGCCACAAGGATTTCCTAAGGAGAAACTTCCTGGAGCAGTGGGCAAGGACTATAATTTTTCTTCTGGTCACAACAGAATTTGCAAACCCTTCTGGCTTCCACAGGCCCTGCCTCAGCACAGCAGCACCTTTACCAGACACACCCTCCCCTGAATGACAAACTAAAAATCTTCATTCACTTCAGATCTGCTCTTTATATTTTTACAAGGGGCAAGTTGGCAAGGTTCTAATGCATTTTAAAGGAAAGCAGTTAAAATAAGTATGCATGTTGTCTAAAATACCTGTGGCTTTACTACTTAGGCTTGAAAATGTTGCTATCTTCTTTAATACTAGAAGATAAAATAAATCAGGCACAGGAAATCTTCAGTTCAAGAACAGGTTACATTGCTAGGGAGTCTATGGCCTCCCAGGGAGTTTAATTGAAGCAGCAGCCAGTACCATTCAAGCTGCTGGGAGAATAAGCTTCTTCAGAGCCAAGAGTCACTGTCTGACAAGAAAACCTTGTTTGGGGCAGGAAAGACATACTTTCTAGCAGTCTCAATTTGTCCAGCATAGAGGCTTCTGCATTGTGTCCTGCCCCTTCTCCTTTCCTTGTCCCATGAAACAATAAATGAAAAATAGTGGCTGATATTCTCTCTAGCAGCAGTTAAACGCAATTATTCCAAATCTTTATGAAGCTTTCAGAAGCAGCTCTGTTATCCTTCCATAAAGCATTAAGGGCTTTTCAGGCCTGAAGACCTTTTATTTCTCTTTCCCTTTGGATGAAAAAAACCCCAGCATTCTCCAAGAATGAAAAATGCAGATTTCTATTTGTTTTCGCAGAATTCTGGCAGAATGTTTTTAGAAGTCTTGAATGTCTCATGCTTTAAGAAGGCTTGAAAAATCTGGATTGGAGGCATGGCTGCTTGAGAGCGGCCTTTTGCTAGCAGTATGTCTTCTGCTGGTGGTCTCCTTTCAGTCTGAAGAACTGGAAATTGTAGCTGCTAAGAAGCTTGGGCTTCAGTTTTGAAACTGCCTATTCTAGACCTCTGTACAGTCTGCAAGGTCGTTGTCCATCCCTAGCAGTTTTAGTCAGACTTCTTAAGTTAGAGATCTTGATTCATTATGTAGTCTTCAGGATAAATACTTCTGAGGGTTTGCACAACACAGTCAAGATCATCCAAGTTAGGTACTGCCTTTTGTCTTCTGCATGCAGAAAGAAAACTGTTTCCTCCCTAAATGGTAATTACATGTGCCTGTAAGCCACACAGAATGTTTCTGGAGCAACCAGTTGGAAAAACGGGATACAAGTTTCTTAGCCAGGCATCACAGCATGTGTATCTGTTATGAGATTTTGTCCTAGTGTCTTCTAAGGGGTGGACCCCGCTTCTGGAAGGAAAAATACTCTTTTCACATAACAATTTATAAGCTAGAGATTTTTATCTTTTTTCAGCTAATAGTCCTCTAGAAATTTTCAGCGCAGTTGCACATTCGGCAGAGAGTTTGACGTTTTGTCCTCTGAAAATATTGTCCTACTGTATGTTTAGTGGTTTGGGTGGTGGGGTGTACATTAACCTTTCAAGTCCTGCTGAAATTGGCCACTGTTTAGAAAAGATTCACGAGGGCAGAAGGGTAGTAGGCAAGAGAGGGGGAATAGAGCACTAAGTTCTGGTTCATATTCTCACTCTTGGTATCATTTAATAGATAAGATGAAAAAATCCAGCACTAAAGACAAAATCAGACACTTTTCCCCTGAAGATGTTCCTTTCTGAGCAGGAACTGAATACAAGCTTCAGACTGATTTCTCATTTTCTGTCTCCAACAGTGTTGCTTTCAGGGCTGTTCATAGACCCAACTCCAACAGAAAGTGTAGGGTGAAAAGAATGCCTGTTACCTGGTGATGGTGTTGGCAAGAAATAAGGCCCAGTATTGTGGTCACCCTGTTTCAGTGCAGTTCTTTCTCCATGGGAAGCCATCTGGATAGTGATGTGTATATGTCACAGTGAGAATAGTATTTTGCAATTAATACATGGTATTTGGAAATCAATTTTTTATTTGTGGTTGTTATATATACCTGGACTAAGGTCTTTCTCAGGGGATATGCCAGAAATTTAGACTTGTCTTCCTTTTCTGCTGATGAAAGCTGATAACGCATATCTTCTCTTGTCACCTTCTAGGAGAGAAACCGTTCAAATGTGATGAGTGTAACTTCGCTTCCACAACTCAATCGCATCTGACACGACATAAGCGTGTCCATACTGGAGAAAAGCCTTACAGATGTCCCTGGTGTGACTACAGGTAATGAGTCATTAACTAAAGCATGATGAGAGAAGGGTTAAGGTGATCAGATGAGGTTCATTTGAAGTCACCAATAAAAATATATTACCATTAAAACACCATCAGGGCAGCAGTAATTGCATATTAAATTAGGAGCTAAATTTAAAAACTTAGTCTTCAGGATTTAGGTATTACTTTATAAAGAAGAACAAATGATGGGAAACCTTTTCCTGGTAACAGTGCAGTGCTAATGTTGAGTGTTTCACAGCTGCTCTAGTGTCTGTTAGAATTCTCCATGGTAAGGCTGCTTCTCTGCATTGCCTTTTCAAATCAGTTGCAGTTTTGAAATTTTTCTCGGTTGAGTTGCAACCATTTCACCAAGAAAGAAAAAGTTCCCTAAAAGGCCTAAATACTCACCAGACACTTATTAGAATGGGAAGCAACCGGACCTAGTTGCAGTGCTGCAGTCTTGGTGTTCTGCTCCAGTTTTCCTTCTCTGTGCCAGCAGGGTGTTTGGATGACAGTTGGCCATGGTGTTGGTTGCATGGCAGAGTGTCCCATGCTGTGCCACTAAACCCCGTCCTGTTAGGGCACCAGATTCAAAAATCACATGAATAGACAGTTAAGATTACTTCTGGTTCTCATCCTATGTGGCTTTAGTTCATCATCAACTATTTATGAAATTATCTCACAGTGCTTCTTGAATGATTATCTTTACCCTTCTTAAACATACTTCTACAATTTTGAATACCTTAATACATTGCAGTGAGGTAGCTATTCTATGTGTACAATAAAGGAATCCATAGAAGTTATTCATGAGGAATTTGCAAGAGTTGATGTTCAAAAAGTTTCTACAAAATCAGTATTATATTTGATGTATGGCATATGATTATGTAATTAGATGTATGTGTTGTGATACATGCATGCAAGAGGAGAAAGTTAAACATTTGATTATACCACTATAGCATTTTTTACTTTCTTTTAGTGCTACGCATACAACTGTAATGTTCTTTTGAGTTTTAATGTAGTTTCCTAAAACAAGATTATATAACAAAGCCTAGCAGCTCTCATAATACCTAGTTTCACGCTATTTACAAGCTACTATACAGAAAGCTCCTGTACATAAAGCTTCTGCAGTGATCATGTTTCTGTGCAAAATCTTTTGTTGCATTGGTTTGTGTGTGTGGAGCAAATGTTCTGTGAACTCTTCTGTATTGAGCACCTATTACATTACTGCCTAGAACTGCAGAGAACTGAATTTTACAATCTCAGACTGGGAGGAGCTTCCATTTCTGTGCTGCTACCTTAACATTCCCCCTGGTTTTTGGAGTTTGTTTTTGGGTTTTTACTGTTGTTTGCTTTTCTAATAGAAGCATTTCTGTGAGCTTCAGTAAGTCATCTAAGAAAGAGAGGTGGTTTTGTGTTTGTCAGATTGGTTGCATTAAAAGGTCTGTGTTGAATAAAAAGTACATAAGCAACAGTGTGACATGATGTGCTGCACTGACGATAAAAGGAGTGCTATCTTTAATACTGCTTATCAATTTTGCAGTCATCCACTTTAATCATAGAATTGACTAGGTTGGAAAAGACCTTTAAGATCATCAAGTCCAACCTTTACCCCAGGACTGCCATGACCACCACTAAACGATGTCAGTGAGGGCCTCGTCTACATGTTTTTTGAACATTTCCAGGGACAGTGATTCCAACACTTCCCTGGGCAGCTTGTTGCAATGCCTGACTACTCGTTCAGTGAATAAATTTTGCTATACCCAGCCTTAACCTCCCCTGGCACAGTTTGAGGCTGTTACCTCTTGTTTGTCCTGTCACTTGTTACGTGGGAGAAGAGACCAGCCACCTCCTCTCTCTCTTCTTCCTTTCAGGTAGCTGTAGAGAGCAATAAGGTCCCCTCTGAGCCTCCTCTTCTCCAGGCTAAAAAACCCCAGTTCCCTCAGTCTCTCCTCATAAGACTTGTGCTCCAGACCCTTCACCAGCTTCATTGCCATTCTCTGGGCCCGCTACAGCTCAATATCTCTCTTGGAGTGAGGGGCCCAGAGCTGAACACAGTACTTGAGGTGCAGCTAATGAACCATACCAATTGAAAAGAATAGTCCTATTACAGAACTAGGTAGTGAGGGGTGGGTTATGGTGGGGTTGAGTACCTGGCTTGAAGACCCAAGAGACTGGGAACTTTGTAGATGTGAATCAGTTTGCAGTCTGGGGTTTTTTGCACACATGCAATGAATAGACACAATTCCCTCAGTAAAACAAAATGTGTAACTTTAATGCTCTGTTAGTGGAAGACAGGAGATAATTTTTGTTTGGATAGGGTTTTCTGTATGGGATAGAAATTCCAAGTGATGACAAGTTTTTTACTAGTATTTTATTATACTGGGGGTTATTAGAAAAGAAGCAAGCATAACTTTATCAGGATTAACAAGAAATCTCTGAGCATCCCCTGCCTCTATATTATTGAAATATAAATGTTTCATGGTAATAGGGCGTTAGTTTCCATCCCTTGCAGGCCAATTTTGACCTAATCTTTGGAGGGTGATCTCTATAGATACCAGCTGATGAAGCTTTGATTCTGCAGGAAATTTGTTCTGAGCTCAGCTGAAAAACATCTGGCAGAGATGCAGAAATCAGAGCTGTGCTGCTGCTGCAAGTTTGTAGAGGCAGTGAGGCACTGTGTAACTGCAGAGGAGCCAGTAGAAAGGTTGCTATATTTATTAGCCCAGCAGTCCTGCGTGTGCCGGCCAGTTTTTACAATCCTGGGATATTAGCCAGCCTTGTTGGCAACTCTAGTTTTTGCTCTCAACCCACCTCTCTCTTTTTTTTTTCTTTTTTCTCTTTTTTTTTTTTTTTTGTTCTAAAATATAATTTGAAGGGAATCACACGTCGCCTCCTTGTCAGCTTACCCAGTACTATCTCTTTTCATGGATAGGTATTAGCACCTCTGTAAATAATGCTCTTTGTACCAGTTCAGCAGATGGCATGTACTCTTGTGAGTGTCACCTACAGAAACATAAACCCAAGATTCTAAAATGTGCTGACCTAGTGATAAAATTCACCCCTATGTGTGGAGTTTGAGTTCTCACTGTGGTGCTTTCAGCTCAGCCCTTGCACTGTAAGTTCGTCCAGACTATTTCAGATGTTGGTGTTTAGTGTTGCTTGGCAACTGCAGACTCTTTAATGACCCTTGTAGTTTCAGCGAGGTGAATATTTCTCATTTTGTGTACGGATATGGAGGAGAGTATTGTTAGTGCTACCATAAAGTCTCCTTTCACTGGTAGGTGAAGTCATCTCTCTGTTCTGCAAAGTAGTTTGAGACACTTGAATTAAAAGAGTGTCTAAATACAAGGTACTCTAATTATTCCTGTTCAGCTCATCAGTGCTCAGAGGGTTCTTAGGGATTCCTGATTTCAAGCTTTTCAGTTCCTCAGGAGGAAATTGTGAACAATCATCCTGCAAAAACTCTTGCCAGTGTAGTGAGTGAAAGGCTAGCTAACCCTGGCTAGAAGTACAGAAAGAAAGGCTATTAAAAGAAACTAATCTGAATTTAGGAACTGTTATGAAAATCTGGATCACCTGGGACTGGACAGGCACCTAGAAATTAATAGGTTTTGGGTTTGTTTGGAGGTTTTTTCCTTGTTTAGCAACAAAATCTGAAGTGGAATAGGTGGGAAGATGCTATGGGAAAAAGATTGATTTTGGCTGCATGGAACAGAAAAGGGAATTTATTCCCTGTATAACCCACAGCATGAGAAATTCTTTCCTTAGCTAGGAAAATACATGAATGGATATGCTTTTTTGAAGTGAATAATAAACCTAGCATTTTTAGCTCACAAATATCTTCTCAAATGTATGCATATTCCAAAAAGAAAATGGAGATTTTGCTCATTTTACCAAGTTGCTTTTATAATCTGTGTTTATGGTTCTACTTAAATATTCTTTGTAAAATATTACCTTCAACCTCTGCTTTTTGAACTGTGATCACTTGATATTTCTTCTTGTCTATATCTTTTGTATATTGATAACTCAGAAACATTTGCTTTTCTGTATGTGACTTCTAGTAACAACTGTAATTTGAAATTTTATTTTCAGCCTAGTTTTTAAAATTTAATTTCTTTGAAGGAAGAAAAATATGTATTCATAAATATAAAAATTTGCTTGTTGATATTTTTTCATGTTTGTGTTTTCAATTTAGGTTTCCCCTATTTAGGTAAAAATATGCACAATTTTCCTTTGCATTTATTTTTCAAATCACACAGTATATCTCTCCATTTTTAAGTCGGTGTGCTTTGTCATGCAAAAATATTCATTCACTCTTAATGAATGTCCAACTTAATTTTATCATACAGAATTGGTCCCATAGGGCCCTGCTCCACCATTACATATGCAATGCTTTTTTTAATATTTCTTAGTCATTTAAAAAAGATGTGTTATGTGGCTGAACTTTTCAGATTACATGATCCTAGAGTTATGCTGACAAGAGTATTGTTTTCATTTGGTAATGGGCACAGAGTGTAGTCATAAGCCATATAACCTCCAGAAACTGAACAGCGCCTGGGAACTTCAACTGATTTCTAAATCTGTTGGTTGTATAGTTGATGGCCAGACTTTCTAAACCTGCAACACACTTAGGCACTTAAATTTAACCTGATTTCACAAGTTCTAAACTCCCCTAAGTCAGATGATGTCAATGAATGATGAAGATATGCAGCATTTTCAAAAACTGAACTGGGTTTATGCATGCATCTGAAGTAAATAATTAGGAATCTCATTTTAGTCATATGTTAGGCTTTAAATTCAACTCCCATTGGTACTGACTTTCCATGTAACTATCACAACTGCTCAAGCAAGTAATAAATTATGTTCATGGCGTGTGTGTGAGGGGGATTTTTTAGTGCAAAATGGGTCTGGATTACATTGTTTTGCAGGGGGTGGGGGCAAAAGGCAGATCCCTGCTTTTCTTTCATAATCAAACTTGCTGGAGTTCAGGGCTCTGGAGGAGCACTGGCATAGTTTCGTAATACAGAAACAGTATTGCTACCGACTTTGACCATTGAGAGTGTGGGACAGGTATAATGTTAACGTACTTTGTGCCATCTCTGTGCTGTAATTAAACAAAATTACTTTTCATTTCTCAGGGAATTCACTGTATGGCTCATTTTGCATAGAGTACCCGTGACAGTGTGGGGACGAAGGGAGTGAAGGGCAACATCCAAGGGATTGGTGATCTTCTGCAGCACAGATAAGGGCGTTTAGAACAAACAGCCACGCCAGCAAAACAGCATTATTTCCATAAATACACCTTTCTGTAAAGTGTATGTCTTGTGAAGGATGTCTGACAAGACTGAGAATAAATAGCATACATTTTTAATATAATTATGTAAACTAAAATAAATATTTTACATTTATTATGCATAATGCAATAATTAGACAACATTCTGTTAGGGATTATGGCATCTGAAATTCCAGCTGCGGAAGGATTCATTGCACATTTTCAGCAGCAGCGGCAGCGTGACTTAGGGGGAGTGACTCCACAGGGGCTACTTTTCTTGGTTTTTTGGACAGCATCCCTAGGGAGTTCCTATTTCCCTCTGCCTTATAGTATCTGTTCATAGGTTGCAAAGACCAGTTTATAATACACACCAGGATTTGCACCTAAAGTCGTAAGAATGTGCAAAGTAAGTGCTTTATCTCTGTTTATATTGAATTTAAGAACCTTTAGTTGTCTTGGTACGGTTGCATCAGCTAGCTGTACAGCATTTCCTAGTTGTACCAGGGATAACCAGGGACTCCTTTAAATGGTAAAGTAACAGTATGTACTTTCTCATAGCAAAACTGAAAGGCTGTTAAGACAACTTCTACATAAAATCGTGAAACAGTGTATTTGTCATTAAAATGCTAACATTAGTCTGCTCTTTGTAATCAGTGAAATTTAATATGCATGTATAGGAAATAACTAGGTTATACAACTGTATGGAACATTAAGCTGATGAGGACTCCAAGTGGCAACCCCTAGTGCACTGTGGAAAACCACTTTCATATACATATATATATATATCACAAAAGCAGAATTAGTGGAAAAAAAAAGTGCATCTACTTTATACTAATATGAAGTTGCTGAGAACAATAATGCGTGCATGTAGTTAGAACAAGCTGGGCCTTCAGGAAGCACTGAAGCTTCTGTTGTGATTGGCAGCAGGAGTTGAGGATATCCAGTGCCTTGTGCTAGCAGACTTTTATAAACAAATGAAGATAAAAGTTTAGAGAGAGATTTTGTCAGGGTATGGGCATAGTTCCCAGATGCAAACACCACAGAACAGTATTCAGTCCCTAGTTTTTAATAAACATTCTGATAAAGTATTTGCTAATATTTGTATTAATCTGGAATAAAATATGCTGTAGCATTTAAAACTGTAAAGGAAAAGTAATCTGAAATAAAATAAAATTTGTCTACAGCTACAAACCACTTTAATTATTCTGGTGAATACATAGCATACAAATAATGATTAGTATTATTCCCCTTACGATGTTTTTGTTGCTTAAGAAAACTTTTTCATATTCACCTGAGTTATGGTAAACTCAGAATAAAAATATGCAGTGTGATAGTGCAAAATACAGATCAGCTCTCATGTTAACCTAGAAACTTGACTTCAGATGTAATTCCCAACATTCGGAAACTTGTAGAAGCAGGGAGCACACAACTAATGATCTGGCCCTCACTGGGACACGCTGTCCTCACTGTCAGAAATCCTCTCTGCAATTTTGGAGAGTTGTGTTGGCAGCAGCATACAAGAGAACTTAAACTGCCTCTTGCACAGCTCTCCTTGGTCTCACTGCCAGATGCCAATGTCACTGCATGAATTGCTAGAAAAAAAGACATACATGTGCGTGCACACACAAATATATTGATGCATGTAGACTTACTGACTACTGCCCACAGTGAAAAAGTGTCCACTCACTTATGAGGCTTTTGGCACAGCATGCAGTAATATAGTAATTTTCTGAAGTTCTTTGCCTTCTGTATTTTTAATTAATAGCAGAGTAAATGCACCCTACTTAGTATAAGGATAATACATTTTTTAAATTTATTTTAAGGAATAATACTTCTTATGATATGGAAATCCATCAACAATTCCGTGAGCATTGGTAACTCAAGCTTCTTTTAGGGTTTGGGGTTTGTTGTTGTTATTGTTGGGGGGGTGTTTTTTGGCTTGGTTGGAGCTTTTTTCTTATTTCTATTTATTTATTTATTTCATTTATCCTTTTTTTTTCCTTTTGGTCCCTGTGGCCTCTCTAAGCCAGAGGAATTAAAAATTTCCCTCTTAATTCAATGAATTTGTGCCTCTCATGCTAACAGTGAACCACCAGATTTGGGACTTTAAAGATTCAACCAAATATCTTTAAACCAGTGATGCAATTGCAACCATTGATAATACTATTCTAGCCTCATTTGGGGTTAAGTCCTTGAAGAACAACTTTCAAGTGATATGTGTAGGCCTAAACAGCATGGTAAATTACACATTGGTGGCCACAGAGTTTAATGTTACTGAGACATGCAATCGTTTGAATATCAACGTAAAAATTCCTATATCATTTTAAGTTCTGACAGCTTCTCTTTTGCAGCCTGTCAAAATCGTAGCTCAGTGCTCTATCAGGTTGTGTAGACAAAATTTTAAGTTCTGCGAAAACATTCTCTGATTCCTGTTTCCTTTCAGTAGTTACTGTCTCCCCCTTGCTGTTCAATTTGGGCTTTGTCCCTAAACTTTTCTTCTTGTGCAGCTTCTCCCAGCTGCACTGATGTTTTGGGGATTTTCTTGTTTGTATGTTTCTTTGTTTTTATGCAGATCAACACACTTAACCAAATACTTGAAGTATTTGGTGTTCAGGAAACATGAATGAGACCGCTTCATGCAGTGGCCAGATTAATGCAACTAATGTCTTCTATTATCACATTTTATCTTCTCCCTGTCCTCACACTTCTTTTTCCCTATCACATCTAATCATAATTGTCTTTTCTATTCCTCTTTCTTAAGGAGCATAAATATGTTATAATAAATATACCTGTATTAATATTTAATATTTAATTAACTTTTATAAATCTGAAACACCAGCATATATTTCAAACTAAAAGAATCTTAAATAGGTTGTATTTTGATAGTAAATTGTGAATTTACTATAAAATAAATAAAATAGAAAATAAATAAAATTGTAGCGCTAACCTCAAGATGAATGACAAGGCTATGGCCTTAATACAGCTTTTAGTAACAAAAAAGACTTGTAATTTCCTGTTCTTACAGTGCTTCTGATAAAGCTGTGCAGTGGAGATCTTCTTTCATGCCTACAAATAAACTTTCATTTGTTGTGATAATGTGATCTAAAAATTGGCATCATAGTTTAACTAATATAACCCCTTTAGGTAAAAAGTAGTTTTTAAAAAAAAGCTAAAGCAGTTATATATGTTTTCTTTGCTCTTGCCTGTTAACACAGAATAAAAAATAAACCAGTTTGTTTCTTTTACCATTCCTTAATCCCCAGTCCAGTCATTATAATAGGATCAAAGCTGTCTTTGGGGGTGGTCAAATCTACATGGAATTATTAGTATTGCTAACTACTAGCTAACTACCTGGCTGGTAGTTAGCAGTCTGAAAATATTTTGGTAGTGTTACAGGCCTTTGAGATAAAATTAATAGACACTGGCCTGTTGTGTTATGTGTGGTTTCTTCTCCAGGCAATATGGCTACTACCATGAAAAATGTTTCTGTATTAATGCCGTCTTTGTGACAACCTTCCCTCTCCTCATTCATACATCACATACAAAACAGGTTGAAATGCTGGGAAGTGACACAAAAAAAATTCAGTTCAGAAGCTGTTCCAGAAAGAGGTGCAGTCTAGTGGAAGAGGGAGAAATGAAAAGGGGTTTTTTACTTTTTAAAGGCTGATGAAAATGGGAGAAAGAAAAGAACAATTGAATAAAAAATAAAGGAAGGAAGGAAAGAAGAGTTAAAAATATTAGGTTTTCTGTTTGAGAAAGACTTGCTGCTTAGATACTTCTAAAGCATTAGAGTGATGAGCAGTTTTCCAAATTAATTTGTCTTTGTAGAAACTCATGATTTATTGAAGCTAAATAAAACCACTTGTGCATTCCAGCAGAGTTGCCCTTGTCTTTGTGACAGCTTTTACCCAAATTTCTCTGGAGCGGTACATTGGGGTGCTTTTGGAGCACATGTACTAAAGACTATGCCTCCACCACAAGGCTTAATGCCTCAAAAATGGAAGTCTTGGTCTCAGGGTGCAAGGCCTGCACCTCTGCAGTGCGGCTGGATGTTTTCCAGGGGCCCAATACAATGTGGTGGAACTGAGGCTCTGGGGCAGAATTGGTACCTGGGGTATGGGAGGCTGGTGCTCCAGGCCACCCTCTCCCCAGTGTGGTGAGGAACCCCTATGGACTGAAAGCCAGTATCTGAGATCTTCAGCTCTCTAGACAAAGTTCTCTTCTGCTTTGGAGACAGAGGCATCAGACATTTGGGAGCTTGAAGTTCCTGGGATGTTGCGTCACAACTCATGCGTTCATAGCTGCTGCTAAAGTTTGGCCAGTGAAAGCTTTGGGAGGAACAAGCAGAGCTCGTCTCCAGGTTTGCATGTGCTTTGCAATATCATCTCTCTCTCCATGCCATCAGTAACCCTTTCTCTTTTCTGAGCTGCTGGGAGAAGACTGTGCATTCCCAATAGGAAAATTGTGCGTAGGGAAACACGATTATTTGTCCTGAAGAAAAGAGGAGGTTGCAAACTGATTTTTGACTATCAAAGACTGCCCAGATCTCCCCGGTGCTCCCAGGGTTGATAGCACACCTGCAGGCTGCTCTCAAGCCAGTTGACCCCCAGTCCAGTTCTGGTTTGTTTTTCCTTACACTTAGAGAAACTGCACAGCTCACCATGATTCTTGGAATTCAGGTCCATGCACATATATGCATATTTTTAAATAATGCTTTGAAGTAATACCTCTTCTGATCTTCTTCAGCATTGCTATCTTTTTCTATTTTTAGGGTTGTTACCATTTAACTAGAAACACAACTGGAAACTCTACAGTTCATAATAATGTAAAATTATTTGCATTATAATCCTATGGTTATAATGCAAATAATTTTACATTATTATCTATAAGTACATCAAGTAGTTCTAGTGACATCATAAAGTGCCTAAACATCATCCTACTAGTTCACTGTGGTATTACTGGTTCCCCTTAAAATATGGTACTTCTAGTTCTCTGTTTGTAACTTCAGTGCACTCTCCTTAAATCGCTGTTCAAGATAATTATGGATTCTCTCCAGTAACTGTAGTTGAGGACATACTTTGTTCTGCTAGAAATCCCATATGAAAAGTCTTCCCATACTGAGCTTCCTCAGATCATTTCTGTTGAAATTGTGCATGCCCAGTCTACAGGGCAAACAATACTTATAATGATTTTCAAGTTACAGATGGTATTGTGAGTATCAAAATTAATTTTTAAGTTCTGATGATTTTTCAGATATGGAATTTCATACATCTCTGCTAACAAGCTCTTGATAAAATAGAGAACTATTTACTAGCAAATTTTGGAGGTGCCTGCTATGGGTATTTTAACATCTAAAAAAACATTAGTAATTTGTTTTCAGGAAAGAGATGTGTCTTTAGTTCAAAAAGGTAATTTTTATAAATCAGCTGGCGAGGATTGATTTTTAGCCTGATGTCCCTAACTTATTCTGAGACTTGCACCAGCCCATCATCCATCTTGTGTCAGTTTCTTTAATAACATTTTAAGCTGTTGGCCAGTTTCA
Organism: Psittacus erithacus; assembly: GCA_009867235.2. NCBI lineage: Eukaryota > Metazoa > Chordata > Aves > Psittaciformes > Psittacidae > Psittacus > Psittacus erithacus. The sequence continues at coordinate 136,196 of WYDI02010769.1, read as the reverse complement.
GTCAAACTGACACCCTGTAATAGTTGCTGAGATAACTCAAGTTCCTACGTGTTTCCTGAAAGAGGTGAATGAGGAAAAAAGAGAAAAAAGACCCAGTGAGGAACAGGCAGGCAAAACTCTGCTGTCATGTATTCTCTCTTACAACCAGCCAGTGTATTGTTCCAGCCTTCCCATACGGCACAGCTGGTTTTGTTTTGCCTGATAGGAGTTTCTTGAAGGACAGGTTGGAGAGCTGCTGTTATTGCACTGGGAGAGGTAATGAATGGGTCAAGAATCCTTAGGAAACCATGCTTCAGCTGGTACAGTGCTCATGTATCAATGTTTTTTTGGGTCCCAAATTAACTGCTTGTTGCAAGTTATCAGGACAGGTCATTTTAACGGCTAAAACTTGAAAGGTGTTCTTAAAGATAAACAGAACTTATCAGCCATGTAGATTTTTCTTTAGAAAAGAGATTATTTGGAAGAATTCATACCACTGAAACTGAAAGCACTGACATTTCTTAGTCAGTGAACAGGAAGAAGCTTCCAGTTATGTGGAGTTTGTTCCTTAAGTACTTTCTTTGGCATTTATTCTGTTTTCTTTAGGCTATTTACTGATGAACTGTGACATAATGCATCAGTCTAGACAGATGTATATACATGCGGAAAAGAAGCAAATTTTGAACAAATACTAAGTTCTTTTTACATGTTTTTAGTGACAGTGAACATCCATGAATTCTCATCTCGCTTGGGGTTCAGTGGCTCTGTACCTATTTGAAATTCAGCTTCTTCATTTAGATGACTAAATGTGACTTTCATCACATTTTAATTTGAATTTTAATTACTCAGCCTTTAAGATTTTGATCAGCACTAATAATTTATAGCATAGTCACACATTATTTAGCTGATTGAGTTTTGTATGCTAAAATGTAGTCATTTTGAGGAGCAATAAAAATACTTTCAAGTAAAAGTGTTTCAAAGATTAATGAATTTGTCACCGATTTCTTCAAGTCTGTGTCAGACCGGAGAGGGAAGACAGACCTAAATCTGAGCCCTTGTGAGAGCAAAGCAGGTGGTCACTATCCATTCTGTTTAAATAAACGCAGCAACATCAAGTCAGGCAATCAGCCCAATCAAGGCTGATGAATGCAGCTTTTGAAGACTTAACTGCTGTCTTTGCCTGGTGGTGGTGCAAGAGATGAGTATACAGTATTGGGTGATGCTAGCTTTATTAGTGCTCTAGGTTTGTAGAAGTGTGTTCTGAAAGGCAAATACAGCATTTGTTTTTTCTAGTTGAGTTCCACCTGTGTGTGTTCCTGGCTTCCTTCTTTATGTTTGGATCTCTTTTCCCACGGAACAGTACAACGTAATATCAGGAGAATCTTTGTTTTCTTTTCCTGCTTCGAACTGCCAGTTTTATTTTCAGTTCACCAGTAGCAGGAGTACTGTAACAGCAAGGATTGTAACTACGACCCTCTCCATCTGAGCGTCTTTCCTCACAGCTCGGTTGGGAGTCAGCTCTCGCTGGCTGGATAGTGCCTGCTGTCTTGGGGTCAGTACTGTAAAACAGAAATAAAGACAGTGGATAAAGTCCTGGCCCCACTGATGTTAATCAGAATACCTCCATGTCCTCAGTAAAGCAATAATTCTCCACCTGTCATGAAGTACTTGTTTCTTAAGAGAGAGAGGGAAAGCCAGGCAGTCAGCAACACCTTTCACAAAACTTTGTGTCCTGAGCAGTAAAGATAAATTAAGAAAGTAGATTGTGGGATCAAGTACCCAGATACTTCTAGTTTCCACTCAACTTTGCAGAGAGGATCTCAATCCTTAAATTATGCCAAAATCCATCTAAATCCAAAAGCAGACACTCCTTTAGGAGTTTCTGGTTTTTGATCCCACTCTACTGAGTTTGCAAGTTCCTGCCCAGCTAAGTGAAGTCACTGAGGCATGTTCAGAAGTCTCTGTCCTGGGGAGATCAGTATCTTTGCCTCAGGACTTTTGGTACAGCTTTTATTCTTGGGTATGTGTTAGAGGCCTGACTATCAGACAAGTCAGGATTCATTTAATTAATAATGGCAGTGCTGTCCACAGCCTGACTGTGGTTATTGTTTCGGATTCTCTGCTCTGAGGGCACAGAACAGGGGTTTGGATCCTGTTGTTTGGATTTTCAAGGAAAGTTATATGTGGAAAATAACTGAAACCAGAAGAAAAACTCTGAAAACAGGAATTAGATCTGCTTTTGGCTCTGGTTAGTTCCTCCCTGTCCATTGGCAGAATTTCAAGAGGAACAGGTATGTGCAGGATATTTTGTGCCAGCTAATATACTTTCCTGGGACACAAGAGAATAGGATTCAGCCCTCCTTAACATAAGGGCAGCCCAAGACTCAGTACCTTAATTTTTAGAAAGTTAAGAACAAGGTTTCTTTATCATGAGCAGATGAGTGCTCCTGATGTTTCATATTGGCCACATGCATTTTCTTTAGAAAAAGCAGACACTCAATTTAAGCAAATCTTGGGACCTACATTAGTTCTTTCTTACCTCCACTAATTCTATTGGAAATTTAAATGGTTATGGAGGAAAGACTTGGTCATCTTTTAGTACAGCTGTGCCCAGCTGTTCACCTAAATGAGACAGAAGCTTTCTGTCGTTTTATTGATACCCTGTCTCCCAAAGCTATCACTACTCTTTTTGCCTATTTTCTCATTATCATATCCTTTTCAACGCTTAAATTGTAATTTTTTGAGGCCAAGACTGATTTTTCTGTTGTTCCTTCATGCAGTGAGTAACATAACTTCATTCTGTTGTGCTGTCCTTTAAAGTCAATATGTTGTGCGTTGGGAACATACCAGCTTTCTTGGAGACAGTTTTTACATCATAAACATAGGATTGCATTTCACCATATGAATATAGGAAAAGGCCTTATGGTGAAACCTTGTTGTTGCCAAGACTGTGATACTGTTTAAATGGGTAAAAACCTCAAAGAAGCTTGAACAGCTGAGAGCCTGCATTCAGTTGAAGTGCAGTGTCAGTGCCTAATTCCAGTAGTCTCCTTAGAAAATCTTATCTATCATTTCTGGGACTAGTATTTCAATACCTTTCATAAGAACTAAGTGCATATAAATAGAATTTTCCAAATACATGTGCAGTTTTAAGTGTCATCAGGATCAGCCTTGGATGGTTCAGTCTGGTTTTGTTTTCAAACCTGACCTTTAAATACGAACGTCTCTAAATACATATCTGGGTGCACTTTTGTTTTGGTTTGCTTTTTTAAGATCATGTCATGGTTACATAGATGGAGAAAGGGTAGTACTGAAAGCATCTTGGACTGCAGGTGGAACTATTCAGACTCTTCAATGTACAGCTTCTTGATCTATGACCATCCAGTATTTAGAAAGAAAGGATATCGTGATATTATGAGCTATATTCTTCTCTTGCTATTCACTTCATGTTTAGAAAGCTGCTTCTCTGTAAACTGTTGGAAATAGCCCTGGAACATACAGACTACTTTCATCCTAGCAGCAAAAAAAGAAATAAACCTGTATATATCTGATAACAAAAAGGAAACATATACATATATATAGTTTTCTTCCTAAATTTCTATTGTTTACTTGATTTATGTTTACTTTCGGAAAAATACTTGGATTATTTATAATAGTTATGCAGTAAACTCTTGTGGCCTTTAAAGAGGTATGTGGATTAATGACTTCTCAAAGAATTGTTTTGCAAGAGTACTATGTTATTTTTAGAATGAGGGCTTAGTTAAAATAGTCACTAAGGGCATGTTATTCACATTGGCATCTTCTGTATAAAACCTATGTATTTTTTATCATTTAATAATTCTGGCTTGATTCAGTAATGCACCTTTGTATGCGTACATATAATATTAAGCCCATGAATAGGTCCATTTGTTCTAAAGTTAGTTGTGTTCCCTAGAATAATGTGTTGAATTAACCCTTCAATGACTGCATTGCTATAATGCAAAATAGACTCAAAGGGATCATTTGGTGTTATATAAAAGGTGAGGAGTGAAAGGGTTTTTCTGGTGGGTTTTTTTTTTCTTTATTTTATTTTATTTTTTAGTTTAAGAGTAGAATATATGTTTTCTTTAGCTGTAAAGGCACAATCAAGGCAACATGATAAGTGAGTCAGTGTTGTAAAAGTAAAACTAATTTTGCCTTCACTCACATGAGCTATAGAAGGAGGAAGCTTTATTGTCCCTGGGAAGGTGATAAGGCAGAGTAATTGTATATTATACTGTCCTGGAACATCTGCCTGAAGACTGTTGGAGCAATTCATCTATCATGGACGATACAGCATGTTTTGTCTTTCTGCTTTAACCCATCCCCACTGCTGGCCTGCACGAAGGTTTTGATAGGGACTGTGCCTGGGCTGGGGCTCACATTAATCAGTCCCCTTGTTCAACACTCCAGCTGACATAATTACAACCTGCGCACAGCAGTTATTCAAGTTGAGTCCTTGTCACTCGTGGTGCGAAACTACACAGCTCAGATCCCGAAGGAGATTGCCTTATCACACAGAACAAGAGCTCACAGGAGTTGAAGAGAATAGAAATGGGAAAATGTCTTCCGGGAGTACTATATATTCCTTTAAAATAAGACATTTGAGAGACTTACAAGGGACAAAGAGAAGCATTGTGCAAGGTCTGAAATGAACAGGTTATTATTTTTAAAAGGATTACACAGGCCATTTTTGTGAAATGGACGTGGATTATTAAATAAATTCAGTGGTCTCTCTCTTATCATTCAGTGACTCTGCCCTATTAGTTTTCTTCAGAAGTGATAAAATAGTTTTTGACTTGTGTAAGCTTTAAGTATCTCTCAGTAGAAATTATCAGAACGCAACTAATAAAAGTGCACATACTATACCAGTAAAATTGGCACACACACAAGAGAAGATCTGCAAGGATCAGAGTTCAGGATAAGGAAGAAGCATGCAAAAGGGCTTTCAAAGATGAGCAAATTCATTAGTTTCTGCTGTAGTATGATACAGGAATGTGAAAGTTGAAGCCTAAGAACAAATTTTGTATTTTACCATTTTTCCCACTTCCATGTTAACCCTCTGTGGGGAAAAAAGGCAAGTCCATAACACCATCTATACTAAAAGAAAGAAGTTTTATTTCATGAAATATGATGGGCTTTATTTTTATGTGCTTGGTTGGGGTTTTTTGTTTGGTTGGTTTGTTTTCTTTAAGACAAAGCCTTTACATACATGATCGTAGGATAATTTATCTGGCATTCCTCAATGTGACACAATTTCATTGACATTCTAAAGGCTTTTCAAAGTGTTTACATTTTTTTTCTTTTTGGGTACTAGATCAGCTTCTTAAAGCAACATATAATCATGGAGTGGTTAGGGTTAGAAAGGACCTTAAAGATCATCTAAAAGACCATCACTTCCTATTATTCTCAATCAACAGAGTTACTGTGTTGCCCTGATTTCTCATGTAATTAAAATACTGTGTCTAATATTTAGACATAATAGCATGTAGTTGAAAGAACGGTAATAATTTATGTCTTCTGAGCGGTCCAATTTTAAGTTAGTACTTTTGTGAGACAGCTCATCTGGGGCTTTGGATAGTCTGAAGTAGACGTGCTAGAAACTATCTTATACATTTTACTCTGCATATATGCACTAGGTATGCTAGGTAAGTCAAATGCATAGTGCTTTCATTGAGGAGTATTCCATTTCAGTATCTCTGGGTGAAGTACACAGCGTGTTGAACTTGATGTGTGGGTCTACTGTGCAAATCTAACTACATGAAAACTGCAATTTGTGTCTGAGCAGAAGGACGTCCTTGTAGGCAAATGTACTCTGATAGGCACAAAAATTAAGCTTTGCTTGCTCCCTACTCTTAAAACCAGTTCTCCTGGGGTGAATGATGGCTGTGAAGTAAGCTCAAAGTACAGAGCCAAATGCTGCATTTACTTATATTTGTGCAGACAATGGCATTATGAGGACATAATCTGAAGAGAATGATGTTTCTCCAATATATACTTTCAAGGCAGATTTTATATCAAATAATCAATCATACCTCCAACTAAAGAACCAAATTTGACTTTCAGAACCTAAGATGGCTTTGCAGTATTGACAGCCAGGAAGAATATATTTTAATTTGCAGACTGAAGAGATTTCCATGACATCATGGAAACACAATAAATGTCTGACCTCACAATGACATTTTTCAGACTTAAAACTGTACTTCTTGTAGACTTTGAGCCCAGAAAAAGCCTTAAGCTCAGCTAGTCTGACCTTCAACATAAAACAAACTGCATGGATTTTTTCCAGTTTGCTCTGTACTGAGCCTCTTGCATTTGACTGAATTTTTTATTGTCTAGAAAGACATTCAAGTTTGATCTGGGAACATTCAAAGTTGGAGAACCCACTCCCCTTGTGTGAAAGGTTAATTGCTATAAGTGCTGAAGAAATTGTGCTTTATTTCTTGTTTAAATTTGGTTGTAACTTGTAGTCATTGCTTTTGGTTTTGTTACAGGTTTTCTCAAAGTTAAGGTGTCCCTTAATCACACATTTATTCCCTGTTAAACATCCCTGTTACCAACATTGTTTTCAGCATAAATCCAAAACCTTGCCCCATACTAGCTACTATGAAGACAATTAATTAACTCTATCTCAGTCAAAACCAGCGCAGTTGCTTATGTCCCAAGCTCAAGTGTAGTAAGGAAAATAAGGGGATTAGGGTGTTAAGATAAGTGTTTGGGGGTTTTCCCCTTTAACTTGTATTTCTATTTATAATTATCTTGTGGCTGTTTCCCTTTCAAAATATAGGCAACAGTACAGGAAGTAGATATTCTAGAACTAGTTTCTCCAGTGTCATGAAAAGAACATTACATCCTTACCTTTGCTACTTCCTTGCTCAAGTATCTAAAGATGACATGGAACCTTTCTGCTTATAGTGTTACACTGGAAGCTCACATAAAAACACTGGTCCCCTAATCCCTCAATCTTTTTCAATGTCACAGGTTTTCACAGTGTCCTTACACCCAGTAAGTTACTTGCAGATGTTGTGCAAAGGTGGGAGACCTAACATGTAGTTATATGTCTCTGTGTTTTGATTGAACAGGCCTAGCTTGTGAAACTGCTCTGTATTACTGCAGTGTCATTGTTATTCATCATGCTACCAATCACAGTGTCATCTGCAGATTTTATTAGCAGGCACTTTATATATGATTTTGGCATGCATAGCAAAAATTAATCTCTCAGACATTGACAATGCTTATTCCATTGATAAATTGGAATATTTGAAATGAGGAAGAAAATGACCATCTCTTTTGCAGGGGGCGTGTGGCTTGGATAGGGCAAGAAGCAGCAATGTATTAGCATTAAAAAAAAAGCAGGTACTTTGAGCAGAGATCATACAGACCACAGTGCCCTGGGTATGAATTCAGGCTGCAAAGCAACAGGATCTACGCTCTAGGGAGCTGTGTTGTCACTTAAATGGCTGAAGGAACTGTCACAAAGGCCAGATGAAAGAAGTACCATCTGCATCTGAGATTGACAGGCAGCCTTTAGGATGTGTTGCTGTCATTTCTGACTCTAACAGCATTAGGAGTCCAGTTTCCTCTTGTGCAGCCTCTAGACTCCACACTCCTTCTTAAGCTCCATCTGCACATTTATATTTGTGAAAATACTTTATGGATTCCAGAAGATATACAAACAGACTCTAAAGAATTGTTCAGTTACTTTATGTGGCCATTAAAAGAGGTACAATAGGGGAAAAAATTGATGTTGAAAGGAAATGTGTGTCTTCAATTAAATTCATCCTAGCTTTTTTAAAAAATGGATACTTTCCATGGCCTCATTTCAGCAAGGTATTTGATCATGTACATAAATTTAAGCTTGTGAGTCATTCTTTTGAAGTCAATGGGGCTGCTTGTACTTTAACTGCACAAGTGCATAAGTACCTTGCTAAATCAGGGCCTATGATACTTAAAGCCTGGTCTCCATCCTTACACAACTGCAGAGATGCTGTTTCTCTGACCAACTTCTCTTTTATGCCATCTGCTCCAACTAGAAAGGAAAAGGGGAGGGAGGAAGCCCAGGAACAATGGAGTGATTATTCTCAGTTATTGTGAAATAGATGAACTCCACCTGCTATTTCTGCCACTTAAACCTTGGCTGACATGGTGCAGCAGTGCACTGTGCGCAGCAGACCTCTGCATCCCTCACACTGCAGGCACGCAGATTCAGAGGGCCCTTGAGCCAGGCCATTATAGAGCCCACTCCGCCTGCAACAAGGTGGAAGCCAGGAGGTCTAGCAGGTGCTAGAGCTAGGTGGAGAGCTTTCAGTAGCAGATCAGTCTTGTGAAAAATTGCCCTTTTTTTTTTTTTGCCTTTTTTTTTTTGCTTTTTTTTCTCATTCCCTGTCAGTAGAAAGGGACATTGAGACTCTCTCGAGGTTGCTACTTGGCCAGACTCAGAAAGTGAGCTGAGCTCTGCACAGCATCTTCCCAAAGAAGTGGGGACCACAGTGCAGGTGGAGAGCTGAGGCGTGTCTCTCTGCCTTTCTGCACCCTTTTCACTTGCTCCTCCCAAGTCCTGTAGTTGGGACATAAATTTGCAGATTGCTGTCTGGGAGGTTCCTTTTCATTTCTTGCTTTTCCTGGAGAAAGCAGAATAAATGTAAGCATTTAAGGCAGGAAGCTTTGTTTCCTCAGAATAAGAGATTATTTTTTTCTGCAAAGATCAGGTTTTCTCTGTGTTCTGAACTAAACATTTTTGTTTGTTTTTTGAGAAAAATTCTGACTGAAAATTCATGAGTAGATCTAGATGTCACACTGGTTATACTTTGGTTGTTGTTCACTGTGCAGGGCTGTAACCAGCTTTCCAGATTCCTCAGAGGTAAACCAAACTAGAGTACATCACTTCTTATTTCCCTTCAGAATTTCCAATCACCCTCAATTTGCCTTTAAGAGTATGCATTTTAGCTGTTGTAATCAACTCCTTGTATCTCATATATTTGTAACAATCAATTATTTGAAATTGGGACTTTTTATTCCTATACTTTGTAAATATAACAGTAGATCTGTGGACACATTACAATTTGGACATGGTAGTCTGCTGAATGGAGCTGAGACACAAGTAGTAATTATCAATCTTCCATCATTTTCAGTGCTGACGCACAAGTTTTTGCTGCTTCCCTACAGGGCTCTGCTACTTTTTAGCAGCCAGCATTGGACATCTGTCACACATACTGTATGTCATAACAAATAGAGCATTACAGAAAAAAATGCAAAGCTAAATATGTAGAAAAGCAGAAAACATTACGATTATTATCCCTGGGTGTTGCTATAATACTGTCAGAATAAATCCCAAATACATTTCTTTTATTTTCTTTGTGAAACTGACTGTATCATAAAATCTCATTAAAACATGTAAATGTAGTATACTCCCTTTTATGGGCTACTTCATATTTTCTGAGTGGCAATATCTACAATACATGGCAGTACATGTAAAACGGGGCAATTCATGTGGCACCAGATTGTTGGGCATGCCTTTTTATGATGCTATGGGTGTGTATTTCAGTCAGCTTAGCTTGGTATGGTTGAAAAGCATCAGCTGTGGGCAAATGTTCACTGCAGAAATGGCTCTAGTGGTTAAGACATTGCTGTCCCCCCGCAATTTGTTGCTTCTCTCTACCATAGGTCTTTATGAACGGCATGGAGAGATGTTTGCCAGCAGTGACACAGGCAGAACTAAGCCAGCACAGGTTACATTGCAGTTGACCTCTTGAGTTCCCATGGAGCTGTATGCTGCTAATTCTAGCAATAGTAGCATAAGTCAGTCAGTAACTGAAATTGGTTGTAGGGCAGCAGCACTTGTATTTATGTGATTGTTCCCCCTGTCATTTGAAACTTAAGTAAAAGGTAGGATCTTTGGTTTTAAAGGAAAAGAGCAAGGAAAAGTAACACAGATGCATGCTGGTAATAAGAAGATTGAGCAAATACATCACATTTCCTGTATATATATGCACATATATGTTTTCTGTGTGTCTTAATATGTAATAATAATTTTATAATGTTAGTCGTAACAAATTTCAGAATGTATTTTTGACCATAATATTTTGTGATTTCTTATTACTTCTTGTACAATTCTGTTTTGACCTGTAACACTGAGGAGGTAAGCCAATAGTTTGATTTTTAAACTTGTGGTCTGAACTGAGTGCCAGTGGTATACGCAGATTGTGTATAATGTTGTAGCTAGTTTGCATTAACTGGCAAAACCCAGAAATGTAGATAAATCTTGTGTGTGCTGGGAAGAATTTTTAGTTGTTTTGTTTATCTGGGTTTTAGCTTAGTAGAAGTTGGGCAGAGCGACTGTCATTATAAAGGTTTTGATCAATAAGTCTGTTCATATAATGTAATTACCACAGATTGAGGTATTTGTTTCTTTTCTCTCAAGAAAATATTGCCCATTAGGTTGTTTATTGTCACTGTACTGAATGCTAGTTTTCATACAGTTTAATGCAAGTAAGAAATAAAGGCAGGCTGGAAGGGTTGTATTTTGGGAAGCAATAATGCTGGAAAAAACCTGACAGGTTCCAGCATTTAAACAGGAGCTCTTAGTGCTCCAAAGAGTATCCAGGAGTTCCCAGAACTCCTGTCCAAAACTGGAGAATGCTGAGCATATGAAAAGTCATGACATCCATGCATGCAGCACTGGTATGAAACGCACTCTAGTATTCAAAGCTTAAAGCAATCTTTGCAAGTTCAAAGAGTTTTGGAAGAATGTGATGATTTCCCAAAGTGGGATGAAAGGAACTCGGGGTGTGTAGCTCATCCACGAGGGTCCAAACAGCAGAGGATCCTTCAGCTGAGCAAGATGTGTTGGAAATGTAATATTAACTGGATGCAGCAGTATAACAAATATGACAGTTTGTAAAAGTGAGGATGATCAGCTATAAAGTAATTTGCCCATGATTTCTATAGATTTTCTATTGCTTTCCATCAGATTCCAATGTGTCTTTGAAAATCATGTTTTAGTACCAGAAAGAGTTAGTGTTGAGGAAAGCATCACTGGGCAAACTTTTTATATGAACTGTGCTGTCCATGAGGTCCAGCTAAATGTTCTGAGTGACTTTGCATTTCTACTTTTCTAGTGTAATTACCTTATTGCAGTTTTGATTTAAAGAGGGTTTTCCAAGTTAGATTGCATTTCCTGTGAAACAGACACCTGCAAGCTTTTGGCGAATACCTGCTGTTAAGAATCTGTGATGATACATATCACTTTCATGAGAAGTTTGCTTTCATCATCAGGGACTGTAATGATAGGACAAGGGGTAATGGGTTTAAACTAAAACAGGGGAAGTTCAGGTTAGATATTGTCATGGTACAAGTCCAGCTGGTAACTCAGAACCACGCAGCCGCTCTCTCACCCCTCCCCCTTCGTCCTCCAGCCCCGATCCTGGAGGGATGGGGAGGAGAATCAAAAGAATGCAACTCCCACAGGTTGAGATAAGAACAGCCCAGTAACTAAGGTATCTGCTACCACCAATAATAATAATGGTAAGGGAAATGACAAGGGAAGAGAATACAACCGCTCACCACCAGCCAACCAATACCCAGCCAAACCCAGCAGTGATCTCACCCTTCCGGGTAATTGACCCCAGTTTATATAGTGGGCATGACGTGCTGTGGTATGGAATACCTCTTTGGCTAGTTTGGGTCAGGTGTCCTGTCTCTACTTCCTCCCAGCTTCCCCTCCTCTTTGGCAGAGCATGAGACTCAGAAAGTCCTTGATCAGAGTAAGCGTTACTGAGCAGCAACTAAAAACATTGGTGTTATCAGCGCTGTTCCCAGGCCAAAAGTCAAAAACAGCACTGCACCAGCTACTAAGAAGGAGAAAAAATGACTGCTACTGCTGAACCCAGACAATATAAGGAAGAAGTTCTTCACTGTGAGGGTGGTGAGGCACTGGAACAGGTTGCCCAAAGAAGTGGTAAATGCGCTATTGCTGGCAGTGTTCAAAGCCAGGTGGGACAGAGCCTTGGGCGACATGGTCTACTGTGAGGTGTCCCTGCCCATGGCAGGCGGTTGGAACTAGGTGATCTTAAGGTCCTTTCCAACCCTAACTATTCTATGATTCTATGATTCTGTCATCACTGCTTTTATTTCTAGAAGGCAATATCTGGAGACTTGGCTGTTTTTTCAGTCAAAATACTGCAATGGCTGTGTACTTCTTGCATGTTGCATAGGAGGTATAAACAGTGCAGAAGACATTCAGAGTGCTCTCCATATGAGAGTGAACTTGATTCATACTGGTGAACAGGGGAAAAATAGAGATCTTTTCAGTTGGTCGGCTATATCACTGTGTTTCCTTTTTTGTTGTAAATAGTGACATCTATGGAGCTGCCATAAGTCCTTTAGGTTACTTGCATTTCTCTGCAGAAAGAGGGTGTTGTACCTGATGTCCTGGAGAAAACCTTTTGAAAAAGGTTTATTTTGTGCAAATAAGAGCCTTACAAGGTGCTAAACTTTTTCAAACTTGCTGGGCTAGATAATTAACATTTTGCCTCATTTACACCTCTAAAACCTTACATTTTTATGTCTTGCAGCAAGCATCTTCCTGAAAATGTCAGGCAGTGCATAATGGAAGAGTTCTAATTTCAGTTTCCTATTAGTAAAACATCTTAATAAAAATAGGTTGCTTCCTGCTATATTTCATTCAGCTGTTGAATATAAGTTAATGTATTCTCATGTACAAAACCCTTAGAAAACATAGAAATGTTCCTATTCTGCATGGGCAAATTTAGAATTAACAGAAAATGTTTCATAAATTTCTCTTCATGATTTTTATTCAAAATGCTATGTAAAAGATGAGGACAGCAAATAGGTCTGGTATTGGGCAGCCTCAACTCTGCAGTGGGGTACTGATTTGGCCATTTACCTGGGCTGCTTAAACCTGTGCTGCTGGCTGAGAGGAGGGCAAGGCACAGCCCTCTGCGTCCAGCCGTGATCTCCATCCCTGCAGGGGTAAGAAAAGCCCGAATCTCTGCCCTCTTGCGGCTTGTACTGCTTGCTGGTGAGGCTGGCAGGCTGAGCCCAGCAAGGTAGGAGAAAAGGAAGAGATGATGAGGGAATAATAACCACAGACAGCACTTACTGTGGGGACCTTCAGGCTGACAGTTCCCCACCAGCCACAAATTTGCTCCAAGGCTCATTGTTCCACCCATGTCTCGCTGCTGCTGACTTTGAACTCCCACCTCTGCCTCCTGCAAAGTGCACATCTGTGCTCTGACATCCCAGAACCCCCAACAGTGCTGCTGTTTTCAATAGGTAGGCCTAGTTTTTCTGAGGAATCTGGTCAGCAGCACACTGTAGATGCCTGTGCAACTACGAAAATGTCTTCATGGGGCAGAGTAATACTACTTTTAAGAGCTAGAGGAACAATCATGTTTTCTGGCTTAGGGAGTAAGGCAGTTACAAGTACTTCTGCCCACACCATGCACTAGGAGTGTGTATTTTCCCACTGTTCTGTAGACCAGGCATTCTGTTTCTTGCTCTTAGCACAATGTCCAATTTTTTTGTAACAGAACTGAGATATATATAAGGATAGGAGAGGCAATGTGAGAAGAAAGACAAAGTAGACAAAGGCAACAGCTTCTCAGGCTGACAAAATGTCCAAGCGTTTTATGCTTCACCTAACCTTCCACTTTTTTTCACTCTCCCTGCAAAGCAGATCAGCGCTGTTAAGAAGCAGACAAGGGCACATAGCTTTGTGGCATGGGGTTCTTGGGCTTCCTTGTCACTTTATGAGTGATGCCTGTGTAAGCACAGTCACCACGAGAAACTTGAATAAGCTGTTTGTTCTCATTCTTGGAATACAGAAGTTGGTTTTAGACCCCATTATGGAGGAGCTTTGAGCTTCTTTCTGGTGTAAGGTGCCATTGGAAGCTGAGTGGTACTGACTTTTATAATACCTACCCAGCTTTCTTTTTTTCCTGTGGTATCCTGTTCTTATCCAGTTAATCAGTATAATGAGATTTGCTTACAAAGTGGCAATGATTGCAGTCTTTTTTCGATACATTGTTCATGTTGAACAGCTGGGCCTAGATGGTGGGGTCAGTGGCACCAAGTCTAGTTGGAGGCCAGTAATTAGCAGTGTATCCCAGGAGTCAATATTGTGTCCAGTCCTTTTCAACACCTTCATTAGTGATCTGGATGTTGTGGCAGCGTGTATCGTCAGCACATCTGCAGCTAGACAAACTGGGGAGAGGTGGCTGAAACACCAGAGTGTTGCACCTCATTCCAGATGGACCTCAACGAACTAGAGAAATGGGCTGACAAGAACCACATATCCAACAAGGGGAAGTGCCAAGTCCTGTACATGGGGAGAAACAGCCCCATGCACCACTGCATGCTGGGGCCTGACCAGCTGGAAAGCAGCTTTGCGGAAAAGGACCTGAGTTCTTGGTGGACACCAAGTTGAGCATGGGCCACCAACACATCCTTGAAACAGGGAAAGCTGTGTCCTGGTTGCACTAGTAGCACTGCTGCCAGTAGGCCAAGGGAGGTGATCCTTCCCCGCTACCCAGCACTGGGGAGGCCACACCTGCAGTGCTGGATCCAGTTCTGGTCTCCATGGTACAAGACAGATGTAGGCATACTGAAGAGAGTCCAGCAAAGGGGCAATAAGATGAAAAGGCGCTGTAGCATCTCTCTCCAAAAAGAGGCTGACAGACCTGAAACTCTTCAGCCTGGAGAAGAGACCCATGAAGGATGTCATCAGTGTGCACACATACCTGAAGGAAGGGAGTAAAGAAGATGGAGCCAGGCTCTTTTCAGAGGTGCCCAGTGTCAGGACCAGGGGCAGTGAGCACACACTGAAACACAGGAGGTTCCCCCGGAGCATCAGGAAATGCTTTTCCACTGTGAGGGTGACTGAGCACTGGCACAGGTTCCCCAGGGAAGCTGGGGAGTTTCCATCCTTGGGAATTTTCAGAGGCTGCCTGAAAACTGTCCTGGGTATCTGGCCCTGAGTGTCCCTGCTTGAGCAGGGGCCTTGGACCAGATAACTTCTAGAGATCTCTTCCAACCTCAATCATTCTGTAATTCTGTGATTAAAGTGCAATTTTACTATTGACAAGTCATTTCCACTTTATGATATTTTAATAAGCATCAACCTTTAATTTACTGGAGCAGCAGAAGAAAGACAGGTAACTGGTTGATAGGAATGGACTTACAATGGCAAGACGAAATGTGCAGTTAGAACAGCAACAGTGAATGCATTGCTGTGCGATGAACATTAGAGATAAAAACCCTTTTATATCTTCAGCCAAAAGAGGTTTTCTTTTCGTCTTGAGCAGTAGCTGCATTTCTCAGGAGAAACTTGTCATCTGTCACCCTCACTTCACAGCATTGTCCTGTACAGAAATGTGGGAGCTGTCCTGGATGTATGGAGTGGAAAGCAGGCCTACACTCTTCCCAGTATATCAGTCTTTGATGAGGAGATCTCGTAAAGGCTTGTTACATGGGAAGTATGGGCTGAGCTTTTCAGCTCCTCACATTTTCTGTGCCCTAGTAACATGTCCCATCTTCTCTTTCACCATGTATAGCACTGACAGGAAACTGAAAACTCTTCCACCTTCATTTAACAGAATTGCTGTGGGGTCAAACCTTTCTTCATATCTGATAAAAAGACTCACTGCAAGAAATAAATAAAATTTCTGTTTTGTTTCTCTGCATCAGCATTGAAAATAAATCCATAGACTGCAGCTTTAGACTAATTAAGTCTCTCTAATGAGGTCTCTTCCTGTTATTGCAGACCATGGACAAATTGCCAGAAATATATACATTTGATTTTCAAAATGGAAAATGGATCATAAGGATGAAAACATGCTTACATTAAGAAATGATAATAGTAATTTAACTTAGAAACATCTGGTTTAGCCTTAGTGGAACACAGTCTGGCCTCTTAAAAGCTACATTTATTTGTTTGTGGCTATAACTGAGTGGAACTTGAAAAACCAGACAGACTTTACTCAAAAAAATTCTTTTGGGCTGGGCTCTAAGTTGCTAGATTTTGGAACACAGGGAATCTTTATCTCAAAGTTTCTAAACTCCTGGAAGTGAACTTTGTAACACAAAGCCTGTCAAATGCTTAACTGTCATCACTATTGCAACACTGTAA
This sequence comes from Psittacus erithacus, assembly GCA_009867235.2. Taxonomy (NCBI): domain Eukaryota; kingdom Metazoa; phylum Chordata; class Aves; order Psittaciformes; family Psittacidae; genus Psittacus; species Psittacus erithacus. Next base: position 120,052 of record WYDI02010769.1, on the reverse strand, counting down.
TGTTTTAGTTAGATATTTATCATGACATAGTTTTAATGAAAACAGAGTGCTGTTTAAAATCACAGACCTCTGTGTTTACTCATATGAAATGAAGTGATGTAAGTACACACATGCCCACAGTTTTGGTGGGGTGTTTTTGTGTCAAGCATATAACATACTTGTACAGTACTTGAGAGAAGACTCCTCATAAAACAGACATAAAAGCACACTGAATAATTTAAAAAAAAAAAAAAAAAGGCATTTATATGCAGTACACTTTTGTCACGTCATATATAAAGGTATTACTTGGCTTTACAAGTGCTTGCGTTTGCCAGTTGTTACCTTCATGGTTAACTTTATGATTGCAGTTGCTACATTGCAACCTAATATGAGAGACCATTTGTAATGCTTTGTGATCTCATATTCCTTATTTCTAGCTAAGCTTTTCTGGGCTCACTGCATTAAAAAAAATGCATTTTCTTTTAATTTTTTATATTAGCATGTTGATGTGTTTAGTCAGAGTTTTTTATTGATCTCAAAAATGAGATTTTGTGATTGCTCTGTTTAAAGTGATTGGAGCAAATTCGCAAATCAAAGGAGGTAGAACTGGCCTTTTATGACTTGAACAGGCTGGGTTTTCTACACAAAACTCTTACATAGGTTTCCATAGATCCTTTATACATTTCACAGAACTATTTCAAGGTAAAAACTTTTATATCTTTCTTTAACATAGTGTGAGAGCTGAGCTAAAAGGACGCAGATACTTTATTTCAGATTTGTGTGCTCTACTTTAATCTGCTGCCCTTTAAAATATAACCCGTGATAGAAGGTTACCAGATTGTCTCTTGCTTTCATTGCAGTGTACACTCTTCTTTTTAAAAAAAATAATAAAATACGTGTTTAATTTTAACATTTATGAGCATTGTAATTTTATTAGGGCTGAATCCTGAAGGATGCTGAGGACCAATATTTCCCATATTTTTCAGTGAATGTGACTATCTTCTCTGACATTCTCAGGAGTCTGATTTTTATACTGGTATATAGCAGATGGACATGACAGAGGGTGAGCTTTGGCAGCACTGTAAGCAGATATCAGCTTTACTATGGCCATCTCCAAGGGGGAGACAAGCACTCGAATGGAACTTCAAGCTGCTACTTCCAGTTTATTTTGGGGGTCCTTTATCTAGGTGCATGTTACTATGGTATTCCTAACCATGACAGGTGAACAATTGGCTGTGCAAAATACTACTGTTGTCTTATTTTAGCATTTGTGAAGTATATGTTTATATAGTTCACTTGAGTGTACTGTTTTCAGTTAAACTGAATTACTGTTCTTAGTTTGACAATATTAGTAGTGTACAGTACAAAGAAAGTCTAAAACAATTGTACACAGGCTATTATTTTGATTCAAGGCTATAATGGTTATTTCTGATTTACATAAATGAAGAAGCAGTATATTTTGTATAGGATTCATCACCAACTTTGAAGAAGTAGGAAATTCTACTGCAAAATAATTTTGGAATGACACTGCAAAATTTTAAAGACTGGAAATTAAAAATGACTATCATATTGTGCATATCTCTCTGGATAAAAGAAATGTGAAACCTTTTTCTACTCGCATTTCTTTTTTCAGAAATATCATTAGAAACATTTCTTCTAAATGCATTAAACTACCTGTCTGTGTATTCTGATTTTTATACACTGAAACTCCACTGCTTCCACAAAAGCCATGCTTAAGATACAAATCAGAATTTATGTGTATTTTCAAAAAGGTATAATCTTGAGCAACTCAGTTCTCTCTTGTAGGAACAGTTCATAAAGTGAGATGAGAGTTGGTGGAATATTCTTACAAAAATCATTCATGGCAACTGTTATGGAATCTAGGAACTGCATAGGAAAGGTTTGTTTGAGCTCTACTGGGAGCATTACAGGCATCTGTGCATTTCAGTTTTTCTAAGTTAAAAACTTTTGCTTAATTTCTCTCTATCACTTACTACCATCAAGAAAAATTAAAATCTTAAGACTTCTGCAAATGTAAAAAATTATTCATTTCTAAATGTTTATGTTTCAGATATGTTGCTTAGTTAATCTGAAACAGCTTTGGGAGCCTTCATGCTAAGTTTTGCATGACATCTGTGCAAAACCTAAGAGAATGCAAAAATTGGGCAGATAGTGAAAAATGTATAATGACTACTTGTTTTCTTTTATAACATTAGATTTTATTTGAAAAAGTGGGGTATAAATTGCTATACAACATTTTTTTTTTCATTTCTTTTTAGGTCTAACTGCGCTGAAAATATACGAAAGCACATCTTACATACAGGAAAGCATGAAGGCGTAAAAATGTATAATTGTCCTAAATGTGACTATGGAACCAATATCCCTGTGGAGTTTCGTAACCACTTGAAAGAACTACACCCAGACATTGAAAATCCTGATCTGGCGTACTTGCATGCTGGTAAGGTCATCCTTCCCTTTGCTTACAAATTCTTCTCTGTATGAGCATGCTTAAATGATTGCAATAAGAAAGCTAGTTGTTATGTTATCATTTATTCTGAAGAACTTGATTTTAAAATGGGCTTTGTCCTCTTCAAGTTTTCACAAGAGGTGAAGGTTATGCATCAAGCACTGAAATCCCTTCATGTTTCATAAGCAAAGCTTGCTGTTCAATATATAAACATTGGGAAGTGTGTGTTAGTTAGGTGCCTCATCTTGAAATCTAATTGAACTTTTGTAAAGAAATATTTTTTTAACATTTGTATTAAGTCCTTCTGCCCAACCTATTCATCCAGGAACAGAAAAACAAAATTACTAAGAAATAAGTGGCAAAATAATGTACCACTTTAAAAATTCTTCAGTTTCATTACAAAAAAACAGACAGTATTCAATATGAAAAGACAACAGCAGAGACCAATCAATAACTTACATGGAGGTTTGGAGGCTTCATGTTGGAGAGCACACACATGGAAGTCACTGGAGAAAGGTAAAATAGAAACATTGCTTTGGAAACAAGAATTATAAGAAAAAAGCTGAGGTGTTTCCAGTTTAGGAACAAGAGGCGTTTTGGTTGAGATTCTACAGTTCAGAATAGAAGGCAGAAGTTTAATAGGAGCATCAAGTTAGGAAAAAAATAAAGAGTTCAATGGCAAAAGGTTAGGAGAAATAATACAAAATTAGGCTGGAGCTTGGATGAAATGTGATCTTAACTCAGGAGAGGCAGATAACTTAGACATCACTGGGCTGGAAGACAAGTCAGGGAAAAAAGAACAGATGGTGAGAAGAAAGAGTTGGGAAATCCAGAGGAGGAAGAAGCTACATGGGCCAAATTCTCCCTAAGATGCAAATTAATCTTCGATTGAAGTACTACTATTAGCACTGCTGTGTTAGATTGTAATCTTCTTCTGTAAGGAATTGATCTCATAATTTGAGACCCTAATACTTCTAAAGAACCATAACCTAGAGGGCTTTCTTTCAGCTTTGTGCAGTGTGTACGCTCAAGTTATTTTAAAACCTCTCAGTCTTCTCAAAATGACTGCTTGCTTTCCTGACTAGAGGCAGTGTATTATTTGTACCATATATTTCTATTTGCCAAGTATTCCACTTCATTTTGGAACCAATCATCATGTCATGTCAGCATATGGTGGATAATATCTGGATGTGCAAACAAAATGCCAGTTGGCGGAATACCAATTTCAAAATAGGTCAGAAAACTGGTCACATTTCACCATAGTTCTCATTAAAGTGAATGAATATTCAGCTCTGAGCTTAAATCCAGACACTGTTGGATTTTTACTACAATAATCCCCCTTAAAATGATATGAAAACCTATAATGCTTTCAATAGAGAACTATATACACATAACACAGATAGCTATAACACTGGTAGAATCATGAGAATTTTTTCAAAATTACAAAATCTGTGTAAGTTTTCATGTTATTTGTTCAAGACTGTATCTAAATAAATGAAGTTCTCATTGCAGCATGCTGTGGTTAAAACTATTCAACTTGCTTGTCTTTGCAACAAAGGAAACCTGTCAGCAGTGTGTTGTATACTAATGATATCTATTTTATGTACATTCACTCTTATACTGTAGAAATTCCCTTGCACTAAACAGGGTGCTGTACAAACATATTAGTACTAGTAAAAACTGGTTGTCATCTAATTCTTGCCAGGCTGGCCTAGAATTGGTATGCAACAGAAATGTTGAAATACTGTTTGCATAATCCTGTTGCTAAGAGGGTGACACTATATTTTCCTTTCAGAAAGAAACACTATTAAAACGGGACCTAGGTGATAATTGTGCATTCACATCAGACTTTAATTAAAGAGATTTTAATTTCCTCTTTTCAATCCATTTCTGACTGCTGGACATCTGAGAGTTAAAGGTTTTACAAAAGAGGAATGAGGGGATAACTCCCATGCCCTGGCCAACATCCCTTATCAAAATAAGATTTGTTCTTTGTCTGGTTCATGGTTACTGATGACTTATTGGCCATTGGCTGTACCCACAGAGAATCCACAACACAACGTAGAACCCTTTAGGATTCTAGGAGTATGAAAGTGTTATACAAGATCAAATATTTTAAACTTAAACATATTTGTCTGTCTTTTGTGTTCTAATATTGCTTTGTAACAGGAAAGCCAGCCCCTTTACTTCTTTGAGCAGAATAAATATAGAATAAGTCTCATCACTGGCAAAGAGACAGCCACCAACTCCAGCCACTTTGCAGAATCAGTCACAAACCCCTGCAGCACAAGCCGCCAAGATTGAACCTGTGGAGTCCTTTAAGATATGTGTGGGACTAAATATCAATCTTGTTTCTTATCTGTAAAATTAAGATTATCATTTGGATTTCTAATTCAAAACTAATGCTCTTTTTAATATAATGCTGTCATACTAATTTCTGCTTAGTTTTCTTTGCCTACTACTGTACTGCTTTATGGGGTCAATGGCAGGACAGAGCTTGAAGAAGCTGCATTTCGAAGGGAATGGCTGTGGAAGCTGGAAGGCAGAACAAGTTAGGTTCTACATGAGTAAGGATGATTCTGTAATTGATACGTGATAGCACTTGCTGTTCTGCATCTTTGAAATCTTCTATACTGTGAGGAATTGATACATGGAAACACCACAAAACCATGTGCAAAAAAGGTGCAATGCCTTCAGACTTTCTTTCCTTTTTTGTTGCAGGCTCTGTCATAGAGGGAGGTATTTAATGATGCAGCTATATTCCTTATAAACCCAATGAAGTATCATCATATATTTTAAAACAATGGCAGTCTAGAAAATACTTTTGTCTCTTCATTTTGAAATGCACTGCATTCGAGCAGCAGACCTTTTATGCACACAAACTAAGAGATATAAGCGTCTGCACATAAAACTATAGATTGAATTTGCTAGATTACACTTCAAATACCAGTTTATGTGTCCAACCTCAAATTTTTATACAAATCACCATCCTCTTTAAATGTCATTGTGTATTGTTCTGCAAAAGCTTTATGCCTGCTTCTTGATACTCTCTGACCCATTTTCTCAAGGTCTGTTTTGAAATTAAAAATTTATTTGAAAAAAAGCCAGAAATCCAGTGATTGTTGATTATTCACAATATTCATTTACTTTCTTTTTAATATCACATTTGAGATGCCAATAGATTTTATAGCTGTTCCAGAACAGAAGTGAGCTTACTGAAGTTAATGTTTTAGTCATGGAAATTTGGTTCCAATGAAAACTATTCATGTTATTCTTGTAATCAATGTGCAAATCTGAAAATTTATCATTACAAATGGAAAATTAATATGAGTGAATTGTCATATTATGTTGATTACTGTAATTTTAGTGATTTTTTTTTAAATGAGACGATTGGATAAAAAAATATTTCTGATTTGCTTACTGCGGACTTATCTCTATGGCAAATCTCAAAGCTGAAGAAATCTTTGGATTGATTCTTGTATACATTGCGTTTCCAAATGTCTTAGAGATGTTTTTTTTCTTTCAACTGATGCAACATCTCAATACTCAAGTTGAACTGAGCCTGAATACTTTGTGCAGTGGGACAGGGGAAAGGCTCGTAACTGTAGTGGAACTTGAAAGGGATCAGTACCCTAGCTGTCTTTCTCAGTGCTTTGTCTGCTTTGCAGAGGCATCACTTGGTAGTGATGATTTCAGTTTGAACTAAATGTTCATCATTTAGGAGCTCTTGTCTTATAAACATTATGATACTATTATGATGCATTATTTATATCTAAACAGTGTAATATCTATGGCTTGACATCTCCATTATTCCAATAGCTGCAGAGACCATGACATCTCACTGTGTTCATAGTAGTCTTCTGTGAATACTAAAATGGCCGTAAGGCAAAAAGCTCTTCAGAGAGAAGAGGAGCAGTTTGCTCATTATTGTTTTCATGATCATGTGGAAAGTTATGTGATGATGCTCCTTTTTTCTGTATTGTTACTTCTGTGCTGCGCTGTTGAAAGTGAACGTGGATCCCAAGAATGAACGCTACTCTAGGAAATCAGAATAACCCTGGTTTTTACTGAGTGACTGCTATAATGGGCTTGCTCTCTATCTGCGTTTTCCCATGTGCAGAATAGGTGCAGTGCTGACACAGTCTGAGTCACAAATCTTTAGCTTGCAAATGGCTTCACAACAGCCAGTTGTGATTGGGGAGCTGTTTCAGGTGTCGAATGAAAATTTGGAGATGTTTTGCTAAATTTAGACTTGGCAGTCATGCAAAATCTTTCTTGGAAGTCTTTCATTAAAAAAAAAAAAAAAAAAAAAAAAAAAAGAAGGCAAAGCAGATCAATTCATTGTGCTCTTTGGAAAGTCTGCTTTATCTTTGAAAATGGTGAAGTTGCACAGCATGCTTTGAGAGTCTGCCACCCTGGGCCCTGTGAGTAGGAGTGGAGGATCTCTTACTGTATGGATCCTGGCAGATTTAAAAGTGTCAGCCGCTTCCCTTTGCTTCACAGATGTGTTTGCGGAAATTCGTGGAAATTCTCGGAAGTACAGCTTTGTGTGCCTGTGACTCCATGAAAATTATAGGTGCCTCTGGGGTTGGGCATCGACAGAACAAAGATAGTGACGATCGTGTTTTGGCAGTTGGCTGCCTACGTGGTGATTGAACGCTTAGTACTTATGAAGAGTTACATAATTCATGACCAAAATGATAGATAGGTACTTGATTATAGTGTATGAGTTGCTTCACAGGGAGAAAATATCAGACATGCACTACTCTTAATCTGGCTGAGAAAAGCCTAAGAAAAATCAGTTACTGAAAGCATAGTCAGACAAATTGAAATGAGAAACAAGGTGGAAACACTTACATAGGAGGTCGATTTTGCTCTGGCAGCAACTAGCAAAAGAAATTATTCCTGTTCCGTTCCTTTGAGCCTTGAGAAGACTGGATGTCTTTCTGGAAGATAGGTTTTAGAAGGACCCAAGGTTGCTGGGCTCACCGCAAAACTAATTAAGTGTTATTTAAGGGGCTTTGATATGCCAGAAGTCAGACTATTATCTAATAGTCCTTTCTGCTCTTAAATCTTGAAGAAGTCTTAATCTACAGCCTTTTAGTATGGGTTGTGTTTGTGAATCTCAAGTACTTAGATGTTGTGATAGCAAAGGAGTAGCTGAGGAGACACGTAAGTGCCCCAAAGTCTTCTTTCTCATAGAGATCACACTTCTATCGTCAGTGCTAAACTCTTACTCTCTCTGAGCCTGAAGTACCTGTGTCTGAGTAGAGATACACTTGTCTGAAATAAGTTTCTTTCTGGTGTGTTGTTAAATCCTCGACAAAATACACTAGTATGTACATTCATTTAACCAATTGTGTAAAGTGTGAAGAATTCTTGTGAAATTCTGCTCTTTTGGTTGTCAGTTGCCTTACTATGTTATTGGCTTCTGAAATCTGAAATCAATGAAAAGACAGTTCAATTAATCATCTATCCACCAAGGTGGGCCTACATCTCACTCTTTTCTTTTTCAGATTAGGGGAACCGTGTTAAGGGATGGTTTAGTTCTTTCCAGAAAGCAGTGAAAAGGAGACATTTACCTCAGTCCTTTCTATGCATGTTTAAGAAATATTTTTCCAAACTATAAGTGTATTTTCTGAAAGGCTGTGCTCACAATATGTTTCACTTTCAGTTTCTGTAGCTTTTGAGGAGCAAGGCTGCACTAGTTACCCAGAACGTGATTTCATCATCAAAACCAGATAAAATGGTGATCCTATCGGTGGTAACAGTTGCAATATTCATGAATGGAATTCTGAAAGTTCACATAGTTAATACCAAATAAAATTGTGATCCTTATCCCACTTGACAGCTACATTTATCAAATTATTAAGAGAAAAAATTGATTGCTAAAAGTTATGGTGTGATCTATTATGTGATTTTATCAAGGTATAACTCTATCGCCAAGTGACTGAAGACTTAGAATGTGAATTGGACACACATAACCTGATAATATAATGATTGTACTAGTGTCCTAATGCTTTTCTACTTCAAAATTTTTCTTTTTTTTTCCTCTCCTTTCTCTTGCATCTTCTGACTTTGTAGTAGAAAATATAAAGTTGAAAAACAAACTTGAAAAAATTAAATAATAAACTGCTGTTTATTCTTACGCTTTCTGAATTTATCAAGCTGCAAAAATATAAAATCAGCGAGTGCTATTTATCAATGGAGTAATGAAAATACAAGTCAGTTGACTACCTATCCAAACTTGTAATGCATACCTGAAGTCAAGCCTCCAAAGAATAGATACACAGTCTGTTTGCAAGCATATTTAACTTTTTTCTCGGAATAGTAATATTCTTAGTCTTTATCACTGTTTAAATAAAATACTTTAAATAAAATACTTTAAATGCTGTAATTTGAAACAATATTAAAAATCTGTCATTGCTAAGATATAGGTAAATCAGGTAGAAGCTTTTACAGTAGAATATTGCTTTGGTTTCTAGTCAGATAAAACATTATTTTTGATGGCTGGTGTACTTAAAAAAAAAAGGCAGCAGCAGCTTTGCTTCAAACAGGTTTGTTCTTGTCATAGCTATTAGTGCCAGTCTTTCAATAGCATGTCATGTTGATTGGCAGACACTCCCTTTCCTCTTTTGTGTAGAATAATAATTTTAGTGTGTGCTTGAAATAAAAACCTAGTATAAATGATTTTCTGTTTGTAAAGGAGAAAACTAGGTTCCTTATAACCTATGTAGATTGCATATTATTGTGTTTTGGGAAAAGTTAATCTGTGTTTTAAAAGAAAACCTATAACTGAAGTAATTTAATTGTTTTTATAACTGTCTTTTATTAAAAGGGTTTGTAAACCTGAAGCTTCCATGGCCAATATCCTTATTTAGGTGGTCATGACAGCAGAGTTAGTTCTTTCCAGGTAGCAAGTAAAGTGAAAAAAAAAATGAGGTCATGAAAGTATTTTTTCTTTTTTACTATTGTGTAGCTTTTTCTACAGCTCTTGAAGAGCTTAAGGACTCCTTTCATAGTCCTTTAGTTCCTTTTCCTGAACAGTCAGCATGTATTGCTGCTGAGTGACATGAAAGAAGGTGTTGAAATATTTTGATGCAAATATTAAATCATCTAATATGCAAATCCCACCACTATTAATATTTACAATATAGTTTTAAATGAAGAGGAAAATACTGCGTAGACCAATGTATAGAACACCTTTTAGTGCCTCTGATCAGTAGAGGTATAATGTCTGTCATTTTGTGCACCATTTTTCCATCAGAGAGTTAGTGTGAAGGTGCAGAGCCGTCACATAAGTGATTTTCATCTTCTGCATAGTACCAATGGCATTTGTAGTCACAATCCTGCATTCTGTTCAATGCCTTTCTGCCCATGGCCCGCGGCTCTGGGAAATTCCTAGTCATTCCTTTCTGAAGAGCTGTCCCAGCTTGTCACAGGGCAGCTAGTTTTTCATGGTATGTGTTTTTACTTCTGAGCAGCTCGAATCTCTTTGCCCATGTCTAAACATTTAATTTGGGCATTGGCATCCTGGTTTCCAAGGTGAGGAACCATTTAGCTGACGTGGAAGGGGGTTATGCCACACAGAAATTTTCTGTTAAGCTCTATGCCCATCTTATTTGCCCTCAAAACACCCTCAGATGGGCATGTGCTTTGCAACTTCCTTGTGTTGTATTGGTATCCACATGCCAGATCCCTGCTGTTACCTCTGCAAGGATGTCAGGTTCAATGATGAAAAGAAGGTAATCTTATTCCAGGCTATTATTTCGTTGTACTAATAGATAAAATATCCTTTGTGAAGAATGAGACATATTATTGTCTATTTAATGCTAAAAATAGGATATCCTAACATAAAACTTTTAAAGCAAGGCTGAAATATTAAAGTACAGAAGTAGAAGGAACCCCTTACAACATGACAGCCATCTAGAAGGACACAAATATTTTATTCTGCTATAAAATACATATTCTTAATAGTATGTGCCAAATACAAATAATAAAAGGAAATATTAATATTCAAATATCAACATATTAAAATTCTGAGTAAAACACACAAAAATGGGATATCAGAGTCATCAAAAAACTTTTCAAACAATTAAAAACCAGAAATTAACCTTACAGAAGGAATAAAAAATAGAAATGTATAGTGCCTCGGAGTATTACATGATATTTTTATATTGAGATTGCCCTATACTCTGAATATCTAAATTGCTTTCCTATTAGAAGAAGCTCTTGTAAGACCAGAGTTCTTAGTGTGTCAACCAGGGAAATTATGATGGAGTCCTAAGAAATATTAAGTTCTTAGTTTTTCTTTTTTTTTTTTTTTCCACTAGAGTGTAATATGCAACTTGAAGAAGAATGTGAAAATGTTGATTTAGAAAGTGTTGTAAATTTTTAGTATAGGAATATGTAAAGCACAAATGTATATTATATAAAAAGGTATATAAATAGGTAGTTATATGTAGCTAAAACATTAATATTTTTTATAACTTTTATTTCTATGAAAAAATATATAAATAAACCTAAATAATATCGCAATGGTGGCATCCTCATTATAAACAAATTATTTAATTACATGGGGATTTGAGCTAACTGTACTTCAATCACCTGGGGCACTGTATTTCAGTATAACCACATAGCAGAGTGTATTTTGCCTACATAATGCTACCACATCTTGGCCTCTTTAACTATGGCTGTGTGTTATTTAGAGGGCACTTAAAATTTTCTATTCCTGTAAGATGCTACCAACATCTCAGCAACCTGCACTGAAAAAGTGACTCTTGAAAAATAAACCATTAACATTTGTAAATCTGCTTTCATTTGCTTGCAAGCCATTGTCTGAATTTTCAAATTTTTTAAAAGCTACACAAAGGAATTATTTGCTTGATACACAGAAAATGACACAAATAATGGCAAATAATTTTGAATCAGAAAAGTGTTGAAGCAAACGTGGGTAATGTTAGGTATAGAAGGATTGAATCCAGTGTTACTTTTGTGCTCAGTGCCTTACTGCTTCAGGTCATGAGTGAGGAGAAGAGTCCTCAGCAATAATTGCTCCAATGAATCACAAATCATTGGCATTCCATGCTGATTTTAAAAATTTCTTTTGGGCTTTCTTTTTGTTTGCTTTCATTGATCCAATGTGTGCTGCACCGACTTTCCATTAATTTCTTGACATGGCATCTTGGATCTTGACCTTTGTAAGTAAGATGCCTTGTCTGACTGATACCCATGTTCTTTTGTACTTCTAATTCCTCTTTTACTTCCAATAGTTCTTCATAATTTTTCCCATCTTTTCATTTACCAGGTCTTTGGTACCTTTCAAATGCTAAATGCTCTCCCATATATCCTTAGTAACCATGCTGGATTTTTCTGTCCTTTTTAATATTTAGGTTTATTGGATGAACGTAGATTGCACCTTCTCTAACTGTACGTTAAATAATTGCCACTTAAGGGAATTAAGAAGTACAAGGGAAGGAAAATGCTGACCCATAGACTAAGCAGAAGGAAAAAACGTTCCCACTGGGTCCAATTTCCTAAGAAGGACCATCAGGATAGTGACTAGGGCCTGAAATTATGGGCTGAATGACCTCTAAAAAATTATCAGCTCAAAGGGGAGCTTGTCTATAACTGTTTGCACTAAAGGAAATGAAGATAGGTAGAAGTCTCACAGAAGAAAGGTTGCTTCACCTTCTTGGTGAGCATATAAGAGCGTAGTATGAAACTATATCTCGTATAAATACACTGCACGCTGACTGTCTATAATTCTTGTATCATGTCAAAAAACCATGAAGGCAGATATCATATCTTTTAACTCCCAGCAGGCCAGTTAGTGGGGAACCCCTTTTTCTAAATGGGAAGATAGAAAGTACATCTACTGAATTTAAGCTATTTTATGCAGATCTTGCATTTATTGGGAAGAGTGCATGCTCATCAATATCTAATGTCAAAGAAATGGCTTGTACTACAGAAACCACTGCAGATTTCATGCAGATATTTTCATTCTCTGAGTCATTACAGTATGATTTTCATCTAATATTCTCTTATAGTAAAAAGGGACCTTAAAGTGAGTGCAGTTTTCACATAAATTGCACAGGAACCTGAGCATTAATGAAAATTTTGGGCTTCAGATAATACAAATCACTGGCTCAGCCTCCACATGTCTGGGTGAAGGGTAATGCTGGTTTAAATGGGTGCAATTCCAGTGGCTTATGTGTGGGAAGTTCAGGAGGTGCCTGGCAACTAGAGGCAAAGTTGCTGGATATGTTTGTGCAGTGTAGTTAAAGGGGCTTCTTAGATATTTGAAGAAGAAAGTCAGTTACTGTTAATCCCTGCTTAAATAACATTTCAGAAACTTAAATTATTGTTGCTGAACTGCTTATCATTAGTGGTCTTTGTACAGTAACTATAAGAAAGAGTTGGTTGCTATATGGTGTTTGGAATGTTATGTCTAATGTACTTTAAGGCATTAAGATAACTACCATATTACATGCTAAGCTATGACCCTGCCTCTTTTATACCTTGCCAAAATGGTACTTCTTATTCAAAGTCTAGGAAGTAACAGCAGATAACAGTTCTCAGAACACAGTTTATAGAAGATTTGAAAGACTTGATCTACTTTGAAGTAATAGTATTTAGAGGAAACATAAAATGAAAGCATCTTTTGATAGCCAAAAAAAAGAGAAAACCCTGATTATCTAGTTATCTCAAGAGACATCAGAAATTTTTAGGCAAATATTTTCAATTTAACATTGATTTTAGATTCAGCATATATATCTGAAATTCAGAACTGGGACTGAAGAATTTGAAGTCAGGTGTTATTGTTTCAGTAGTTTTTGGAATGTATGATTAAGGTAAAATTAAAAAGGAGGAGCTGCTGTGAAATGTCTGGAGTCCTCACATATTAATCCCTGCCCTCACCACAAAATGCCCATGGAATAAAGCTACTTCAAGGCAATTCAATTTAGTCTCTTCTGCTAAGGATTTATTTATAAATCCTTACTTTTCCAATAATATTCAGTATTATTTTATTTGTTGTTGACCCTTTTGTTTATAATCCACCTTCCTCTGAGCAAATTCAGCCACTGTCAAAGTTGTCACTATAATTTGCTGAGCTGCTTGTGCTTGCTTCCACCTGCTCAAGTCAAAATCCTGAAATGTGGAGTCATAGATTTATCAGTATATAAAAATCATGAAATCTCAGTTATCTGTAATTCAGTACAGCCTTGCTTGTATTATAGATCAGGAGGGCTAAGGCAGCAGGGGAGTGCAATCCTCTATTCTCTGTTGTAGTTGTGCAGGATTCATTGCATATTCTGTTTCCTGCAATCCTTTGAGCTATGGAAGTGACAAACTATCTCAGTATATTTCTTGGAATGTCTTGAGCTAACAATTTTAAGGCAAAATTATAGAAGACTAGACTTATAAAATTGGCAAAACTGGAGTATTTTTGTTAAATAAAGTTATGTCCATATCTGACAGCTGATGTGCAACAAAAAAATTTCTGAGAGAAAAATGGAACAAAGGTTCCTGTTTCTGAAAGAGTTGGTCAGGATGGGGATACTAGGCCAAGCATTTCTGTTACACAAGGAGTCAATGGTTATATGTTAGTATAACCAGTATTCCTGAGGATCTTGGGAAAGCAGAGGGCTAATAATACTTTGATGGAGAGAGTAGGACTCCACATTCTGAAAGTACTTTAACTTTGTTGCCATCTTCTCGCCAAAATTGGAAAAAATGATTGCCTGGGGAGGTTGTTTTTGTATAAGGTAACTCAGAGTCAGGCACAAAGCAGGTTTCAATAGGTGGCTGTGCAGGTGTACATGTGGCTTACAAACTAAAGATCATCCAGTTTGCAATGTCAGTTCCTGCTTTCTGCAGCAAGTCTGCTGTGCAATATGCAGAAATAACACCTTAATCTGATGTTCCCACTGTGACAATGGGACACTCTTAGGAATGTCCAAATTCTTAACTTTTTTTTTTCTTTTTTTAGTTTTCTGTTGTAGGCTTTGTCTTTGCTAAAACTCCCAGCTTTTTCTTGTTTCTTTCTTTTTTTTTTTCTTTTCCTAACTAGGATTTTCAAAATAAATGCAAATCCTTTCATATTAACATCAGTAGACAAACTGAGCTGATTGAAGTTATTTTTGCCAATATTTTTTTTTAAGGGAAGTCACTGTAGAAATTGCAATCTGATTGCTCCTGGTGCTGATTGGTGGAAGTAGACCTTTCTTGGCTAATATAAAAGTGCAGCTATTATAGAAAGAAATGGGAAATGTAAAATTGTACCTCAGTTTAAAATTTAAAGTTTATATTGCTAAAGTTTTTAGAGCGTTTGAATTTAGCTTTCATTACATAATCTAGCATCACATTACATTTCTCAAAGGGGTTCCCTGTTTCTCCAAATAATATTGTGTGCCTCCTACTGTCTTCACTGGGCAGATACATCTAAATATTGGTGGAACATTAATATCTGTACTTTTTTTTAAGTTTTGCTAATTTACATCAGTATTTCAGGTATTTCCAGGAGAAGGCAATTGTTGCCCATACACTGACACTCCAGCTGCATTGTTAAAAAGAAACATGGAAGTAGATTTGAAAGTCACAGATAATTTCTAATAGACTTTGACCATATAGGATGAACCAAGTAATATGAAGTCAAGTAATAGTCCTCAGGAAATTCTGAATATAAATAGACTCATATTAACACTTACCAGCATTTTTCAAGCATTTACTACTAGATTCCATATTTGCACAATTATGATAACACATATCCTAGGCTTTTAAGACATTATGGTAATTTCTAAGAAGCCTGAAGTGTTTTGGAAAGGCCAGGTTATTGGACTAACTCATATTTTAATGAGAAATTTCACATGAGTTACGTATAAACATAGTTTCTAATGCTCTAGTAAACAAGTGCAGTGTTATGCAGAAGAAATTGCAGTGTTCAGAACAGGGAGAAATAGAACTAATTCAAGTTATCAGTCTATATGTTGTTATGCTGAAATGCTGTACCTTGCTACAGTATGGATTGTACATAGCAAGATATTTTCCACTAATTAAAGGCCTTAGGCTTCTAAGATGCTTAGATCTAAACACTGTTGTTACAGTTATACAAGGTAGAGGATAACTAAGTGGCATATTTGCGCTTTCCAGTAAACTTCTCTTTTTGTTCGACATTGTTTAGAAATAGAGATTTAAATGTATTTAACTGTTACAAGTGTCTCAGCAAAGTAAGAACTATGAGTTTTTAAATGATACTGAAAGATGGGACCTGTCTAACTGGGCAAGTTTTCAATTTTATAAGCTGAAATAGGTATGTCATGAAATATAAAACAATTTATTTTATCTATGTCATTCAAGCACATTTATTTTGCCGTAGGAATACTGTATTTGTTTTGTGCATTGCTAAAACTACTTGTGATAAATATGCGGTTCTGTGGTATCATGATTTGGTTTTATTTTTATATATAGAACCAAAATTTCATTGCCAATTTTTGTATTTAAAGGCTTGTTAATCTGCATTCATTTCTTAGTTTGGTATGGATTCTGAGCTGAAAAATACAGTACATCACTGACTGTTCTGTCACGTGACAGCGACTGATAAAGCATCCGTGCAGAAAGTGTCAGAAAAGGTTAATATTTATTGATTTTATGGCACTACAACCGATGTAGTTTTGCCATCAAAGATGTATGGCCACCAGCAATGGAATCTGTAAAATTGCAGGTTGGACGCTAGTTTTTATTATAACCTATGCCAGTATTCTGGCCTTAAAAAATGACAGATATTTAATTTAAGACAAAAGGCTTTGAATGTGCAGCTACTGTATACCTGCAACAGGAATTTAGTATTCTAAAATGAAACCCAAGTGCAGCGCTTTAAAGTTTAAGGAGGGGAAAAACTCGCAACCTTGCATTGCAAATGACAATCACATTTAGCCTTTTTCTTCCACTTAGCTATGTGCTATTGATCTGTAGAAGGTGCCCAAGCAAGTGATAGCTGAAATTATGAGCAATAAAGGGCTTGCTTCTTCAAACAAAAAAGTATATAATTAGTAGGAGTGGAGGAGGGGGCAGAGCTTGTGTTTGGTTTTAAAGGCATTTAAACAAGATGGACTGAGTGCAACAGCGGTAAGTGTACACAAGGAGAAATCTGGTTGCCTTGAAGCATAAATCCATGGTCTAGTCGCATCTTCTATGTAAAAATTAGATGTGCACTCCAGCCTTTACATTTGTCTCCATCAGGGTTTGCCTGACAGAAAGACAATCTGTTGGTTTGCCTACATCAACTAGGGAGAGGAAAATCCTGTGAAGCTTTGGTTCTTCTAAATGCATCCGTAGTTTGCATTTTTATTCTGTTTTTCATTCAGCTGACTCTTGATATCAACTTTTTCATAACTGATAGTTCTATTGATATTTCCAGAAGGTTTTCAAAAAGATGGAAGAATGCTTGCTGAAGTGCTGAAAATTACCCTGCTAAAATATATATAGACATATATATAGCAGGTTTGTAAGAAACAGGAGCAGGATCTGGCCCCAGATTTTAAGAACCCCTGTTTCTCTAATATTTATGACAGAACAGGTATTTTTATGGTACAATTTTGCATGCAAATTTTTCTCCCCTACTTTCTTTAAGGTTCAGCATCAGGAACAACAGTAATAATGGGTTTGGGTTTTCAGCAAAACCTAACGATAATTCAGCTGTTAAGAAATTCTTATTCTAACCTAAAGAGTAGAATAAATTGCATGGCATACAGTAAAGATGCTTTAGATCACCTCTTCTCTGTACCACATTTTTCTGTTGAGCTTTATACCACCAGTTTGTCTGGGTTCTTTTTCCCCAGACAGCTTACCCATTTTATTGTGCTCATTTAGAGGAAAGAAAAACTGTTTGTCTCCTTGAAAGGCAAGAGAAGAGTGAGTGGAAACCTACTTTTATAGCTAAAATACCATTATAATATATGGCAACTAAAATTCTAAAATTGAAAGAGAAGATACAAGAGAAAATCTTAAATCATTTTTTAAAGCCACTGACAGTTTGAAATATTCCCATGAAGGTTTCTATTTTTTGTCTTCCTTCCTTTAGCTTAGTAAAATGTGATTTTTAAAATGATTGTTACAATAACTTGTTTAATTTCAATAACTCAAATAAGATCCATTCCTCATATAACTCCACCTTTTTTATTTTAATGACTGTGTCATTAATCTAACATTTTCCATTTTTATTGTGCTTCATTTTTCCCCACTTCTGATCACTTTAAATTATGACTTTGAAATGGCATGCATTCAGCAGCAGCATGCTCTGGCTGCATTTTTACATCCCTTTTACCCCTTTATTCTCATGTTTTTAACTTTCAGTACAGCCAGGTGCCAACAACATCCTGGCTCTATGACTTCCAGGCTACAGCTCTGGGTGGCAGCTTAGTGACAGAAGGTTTTTCAAACACTTTATTTCATTTTTTTTTATATTAAATATCACTGCTATGAACAATTTGTTGTACTTTGCAACACCTTCACCCCAAAATTGGTTATTACCTTAGGTAATGGTTGATATGTTATG
Organism: Psittacus erithacus; assembly: GCA_009867235.2. Classification (NCBI taxonomy): domain Eukaryota; kingdom Metazoa; phylum Chordata; class Aves; order Psittaciformes; family Psittacidae; genus Psittacus; species Psittacus erithacus. Next base: position 102,050 of record WYDI02010769.1, on the reverse strand, counting down.
TTGTTAGCTGATGTTAACAAATGATTTGGGGGAATTATTATTTCATAATGTAATTCATCTTTAGATCCCAGCAATACACAACCAAAGCCATATATGTATTTTAGATTGTGTAGCCATGAGAAGATGCCATTGCTTGAATAATTATCATTCACTGAGTAAATAAAATTAATTTATTACTAACTTTGCCCACACGAATTTGATATAAAAATAAGGGTTAAAGAAGAGCTGTGTTGAGACTGCAGCTCACTGAATGATTACACATGCTAATGTGCCCTCCTTTTGCCTATGTGAAATAGTAAAGAAAATTAAGATCCCAGAAACTTCTTAGAATTCAAATTCTACTTGTAATCCCCAGGTTTTTTGATTGATCTTCAGATACAGGATATGAAATGGTCCAACAGGTTAGGATTAGGATTCATCTATGGTAATACTGCCTTAAACACCTCTGTATATACATTGTGCATGGTACCAGTAGTGCTTCAGAATCACTGTGTGTCTACAACTTCCAAGATAAAGTGCAGGACAAAAGGCAGTATCTGCTTATTTTTCATTAAGAAAAAGTCACCAGAGACAGGATTTATAACATTGTATTTCAGATCTGAGTCAATGTATAAAAGCAAAACAATGTTATTGAAATCACCACACCTCTACTTACAAAAACGATAAAGTAGCAGACTACTTTATTAATAATCAGCAGTGTAGCTCTACTTGGAGCATGAAAATGCATTGGTGATCATTAGTGTTACAGTGTTATTGCCATTTGTGGGTAGATTTTTGGGGCAAGTCTGACTGCAAGCGCCTGTGTGTCAGCTCTTCCTGCCCTTGGTACGCATTTCACCAAGCTAGTGAAGACTGAATCCAGGCTATTAAAACCAGAGCCTGTGAACTTCAAAAGCAGTAGTGCTGAGGGGCTAGCCTGGACTAATCATCCCCAAAGATGCCAGGAACAGTATTGCATTAGTGTAGCTGGCTACATCTCTCCTGCATCAGAGTGGGTTTGCCTCTGGCCGAGCCATCATGTGACAGGGAAGTGAGGGGTCTGAGGGTCTCCGTGCTTTGAAGGAGAGACTGTTCTGTTGGAAGTGATTTGCTGAAACCTCCAAAGTATTATTCAGTTATTAGATTGGAGGGAAAAAAGTACCTTCTCTGGAATGCCAAGATCACAAGAGCCATGCCGATACAGGGTGGGAAATGGACGGAAGTCTTTCCAACCTCACACAGTCCTGCTCACTGTTCATAAACCTGCATAATCTGTCTGTTCTGCAGATGTGCGCAAAGTCCCTCAAATGGGGCATAAGGACGCCTTGCTGCTAGGTAAACATTGCATCTGCCCTCACAGACCTGTAGAATATGTATGCTCTGACATTTAATTCTTAATAATCTTTGTTGTTATCTTCTTTAGTTAATCAATTACATTTCTATTTATGCACTGTTTTCCTTCAGTGTTTCTTGCTATATCGTGAAATAATTTACTCAGCCTTTCTTAATCCTTTCTAAAGTTATAAATTTGATTGCATTCCTGTATTGACTGGAATGTTACAGAGCAGTTAGCTTTTATTGTTTTTGTAGTGCAAAATGCATGATTTTATTGTTCATTTTTATATCTTGATATATATGAAAGATTTCATCTCTCATTAGACTTTTGAACTATATTATCTTCAAGGATAAGATTTATCCACAGTGCTAAGTACACATTTTAAAATGCTGATTAATGAGCCTGTAATTCATCTTAAAAGTTGGATTTTGGGGTTTTGATGCAAATAGGAATGAAGGGTAGTAAGTAGGCATAATTTCTGTTGCAATATTTTTTTCTTGAGACACTCATAAGAGTTGTAATATCCATCCTGCCCTTTCCTTTTGCTTAGGGAAGGAAAGAGCAGCAATAATTGTCTAGAATGTTATGTCAAGACTTTGCACCATCCCTCTTTCATTGCTTTTGTGTCTGGGTATTGCAGGCAGAAGTGGAAGGAAGGGTCCAGCTCCTGTGTGGATGTATGTAGCGTAAATCACAGTGTTGTAATCATAATTTCACTCTGCAGTAATCATGTACTATTATATGTGATTGAAGCTGGGATATTAGTATTTATGGTCCTTGATCAAATAATGTAACCTTTAAGCACACTTTACACCCGTTCCTCCGCTAGGATTATCTTTTTTCTTGATTTTATTACAAGAGGAGTAATCATTTTGGGTAAATAAACTTTATCTTACTTATGTAGTAAGTTTAGATTACTCATAAGTGCAGCTTTAAAAATGTTTGTTGATTTTTGAGTAAATACAAAATCCCGTGTTTAAAAGTGTCATTTATGTAACTAATACATAGTATGCTGAAATATAACTTTTTCTTCCCAGCTGTTTTATCTGTTGTCGTGGTTTAAGCCCAGCTGGTAACTCAGTACCACACAGCTGTTCGCTCACTCCCAGGGGGGTGAGCTTCCTCCTTCCTTCCTTCTTCCTTCCTTTCTCTGGCTTCCTCCTTCCTCCCCCCAGCTCCCGCAGGAATGGGGAGGAGCATCTAAATAATGTAATTCCCACGGGTTGAGATAAGAACAGTCCAGTAACTAACGTATAACACAAACCACTGCTGCTACCACCAATAAAAATAATGATAAGGGAAATAACAAGGGAAGAGAATACAACCGCTTACCACCCACCGACAGATACCCAGCCCGACCGAGCAGTGATCTAACCCTTCCGGGTAACTGCCCCCAGTTTATATAGTGGGCATGATGTGCTGTGGTATAGAATACCTCTTTGGCTAGTTTGGGTCAGGTGTCCTGTCTCTACTTCCTCCCAGCTTCCCTTCCTCCCTGGCAGAGCATGAGACTCAGAAAGTCCTTGATCAGAGTAAGCATTACTGAGCAGCAACTAAAAACATCGGTGTTATCAGTGCTGTTCCCAGGCTGAAAGTCAAAAACACAGCACTGCACCAGCCACTAAGAAGGAGAAAAAATGACTGCTGCTGCTGAAGCCAGGACATCTGTAAAAACTTAATTGCTTAAAATTCAGACATCTATAGACATTTAAGCCCAAAGAAAGGTCTGTCAGTTAATGTATTTTTAAATATCAGTTTCTCTGGACAATATGCTTATGCGTTGTGTTTTTTCAGCAGCAGCTTTTGCATGTTAGTTCAGTTCACTATGTGGTACTTAAGAATATTTCCTTCAATTTATATCTTAACTTATTGTTAATGAGATCTCACCACATTAAGATGGGGTGTGCATAAACCAGGTGAAGCATTCTGGTTCCCCTCATGACATCATCTTTACTCAGCAGTACAGTGCAGTCAAGGCAGTAGTCTTATGGATAACATTTAAATTATTGGCTAGTCAGGCTAATATGCAAACATGAAATATTAAAACATCACTGGCAATTTGGGAATTTTGACCCAGACAACCAGCTTTTATTTTTGCTGATGATGAGCAATTGCAGTCAGTGTTCTGAGGTTTCAAATTGTCTTTTATGTTCTTAGAGTGGAAGCAGGGTTACTGGTAAAAGTATGCTTTATTCCCTTTTGAATACCATTTGGGACAGAAAAAAGATTGGTACATGTGCTAAAAAGCTGGTCATATTTCTCAAAGAAAGCAGTTATTAATAAATGCAATTCATAAACTAATCTACAGATAAATTTATACCTTGAAATTTTGTTATGAAGTTTAAAAAAATATATAATTTTGAGGAAAATACTCTGTAGCTTTCATACCAAACTGAGAGCACAAGTCCCTGTCGTAAATTGCTCTGAACTTAGCCATCTTATCGTGGGAGACATTTGGCCTTCCCTGAGTTCGAGAAAATGGAGAAATTGGTTAGTCCTCATTCCCCATACGTACTTTCTGTGCTGGGAAAAGCATGAGTTCAGCAGAGCTGACATTTGGCCTCTTCTCCCTTAATTTTAATAGTTGTCTTTGAAAGAAATTGCCAAATTATTAAATGTTTAATATCTTGGCACTTAAACATATCATTTTAAAACACTCATGTATAATATTCTTTTATGGGCATATGTAGTAAAGTGCACTTATATTTTCCTTTGTGTTTGATCATTAACAGATATATGATAATGTCAATATATACTATGAATGATATTTTAAACAAACCTTCTACTGACTTGGCTGTAAACTTGAGAAAAAACATTGGTTTCACCTTAAGGTTTTAATTTCCTAATGTTTAGTATAAAATCAATACTTTAAGAGTGACTAAAATAACAACCAGACAATATTTACTGCTTTTATGCTGAACATTTCGGATCAAAAGAATGTAGGAAGAGTGTCCAAGTTATAATTTAAACATTTATAACCATCATTCTAGTTCATCTGAGAAAGCTTACTAATAAAGTAAAGAAAATAAAGAAGTATAATCTATTCAATTAAAGCATTTCTCAGATAAGTACTCATGAATGGTTAGAAGTATTTTCCTAAACATTACGCATATATGTTTGGATCTAGGTTAGTCCTTCACCATTAAAAGTCAGGAACAGTTCATCTGAGATCAATAAATAAGATGAGTTTAAAATTGCTGGAAAAGAATGAAAGAATTGTGTCCACTGCATTGTCTTTAGAAATAAAGTTAAAAGCATTAATGTGGTTATTGGAGTGCCTGTTCATAGATGTATGAGCTAGATAGCGGACATTTTGCCGTAATGTGTCAGATTATTTTGACTTCGATATTTCATAAGACATGTTAAGGTAGTGCCTAATGTGAATAATAGTGATGGAATCTGACCTTTGCATGTGATTTTTTTTTTTTTTTATCCTTTTCTATAATGATAGTGAACATCTGAAGTAAACCGTACATCAGTTAGGAAGTATTACTCTTTTGTTATGACATTGGTCAGAGTGAACCAGTTGGAGTTGGTTTTAAATCTCGTCTCATGATCCATAGTCCTTCCTCATCCTATCTTTCCAAAGTAGAGCATAACTAAACATTCAGGAGTGATCAGTAAACCACTTCATCAGTGAAAAGGTAGAACTACAAATTTTTTTATAAATAAATAAATAAGTAATTTAAGTTTCAGGCCAGATGGTACAATCATTCATACACTAACTATAACCCTGCAGTTGCAAACACTTTGTAGAGTTCATCCAGCAGTGGCATATTCTTACTTTAATTTATGAAATATCAAGTCCAGAGGTAAAAAAGAAGCAAAGGATTATAGCTCTGAATGTGTTTGATTTTTGCCCATTGCTAGAGGAAGGCCATTCCAGATTGGTCTTGTTTAGTCCTGTCTTTTTGTCTCATAACTTCAGATTATTTTGCCACATGTCCTTGAAAGAATTCCTTTGTCCTCCTTGTGATCCTTGCCAAGTATTTTCTGACTGCGCAAGATGCACATAGGTATTGTATTGTCATTCTCTCAAACAGAATGTCCTCTACAGTGACACTATGTTTTCATTAGTATGGTGTGGCAAAAATTATTTTTAAATAAGGGATGGCATTGAATTTTATATTTCACTTTTATATACATAATGAATCTAAACTGAATGTGGATAACTTGTCAGAATTAAGTTGTGGAAGCAATATATCCAGGTTTCTAAAAGCCAGATGAAGCCAAGTGAAAAAACAAACAGTGTTTAGTGTTTGGCTTGATCTGGTGATGATGTTAAGAGAGTTTTATGAAGCAATCAAAGACTATTTGGTCAAAAAGAACAACACTGTAAAGTAGACAATGTCATATGAACCAAAAAAGTTTTGCGCTCTTGCAACTACAGGCTGATACCAGAATCATCAGCACCAGCAATTTGTGCCTTTATTTGGTGATAAATTAAACAGGTCTTCCTGAGCTCACACAAGCAGAAAGAAATGATCTCAGACATTTGTGAGTCACACTGTGTCTGATTAGGTTAAAGGTATAGGAGCTACAGAAAACTGCTGTGTGTGGCTATTTCAGATATATTATGTTACTGATACTGCAGCAAAGACAGGCATTGTAGGTTTGGCATACAAATACAGTATTGTTTGATCTTACCAGTGATGCTGAATTGGATAGAAAAAGCACCAGTGAGAAACTTTCAGCTTATGGAGTTTACCAACAGGTTTTTTGTACTTTCCAAGCAGACAGTCTCAGATAGTGTTTTCCATATTCCAAGTCTGCTGAGACTGCTCCAATTGCATTTATCACTTCATAAAGACTAAGTAGAGATTCATGTTCTGTCTTCAGTATTTTTCTCATATTTGACATGCTACGACGGTGGCTCTTCTCTTTGCTTTAAATCCCACTATATTTCTAGAGTTACACTTTTTTGCAGCTTTGAGAAGTGATTGATAAACTTTCTATCTGGAGTTAGATAGCAATTTTTAAATATCTTTTTGTGACTTACTGCATACATGCTGTTCCAAAATGGAGAAGCATACTGCTCCAGAATGTGAAAGCTGTGCTTGCATCCATTAGCCATTCCAGGAGGGCGTTTCTTTTCATCAGACAGAACTCCATAGTGGTGGGTACACTAATTTCTGTGTTTGAAGAACTGTTAGTAAAACATTAGAAGCAAGTAACTCAGTTGTAAACTACCTTCAACAGTATATTAGCTCTGAGTGCAACAATGCAATTTGTTTTTTATTTTGAGATACTATTTCTTACCTTGTACAGTGTCCTATATTTTCATCACTGCTGAACATAGGTGAGCTATTTATGATTGTTATTAGCCAAGTTTTCAAAGACACTTTGAAGGATCAGTTTTGTTAATAATCAGTATTAAATTTGCTTATGCCCTTTAGTTGAGACATAAGTGCAACATGGTCCATAAACTGCTTTAGAGCTTTGTGGATATTTTTAATGCCTTGTTGATTAATGAGTCATTGTGTATCATGACTTCTTTTCCTGTTATTCATCATGTGTTAGATTGAGTTGCAACATTTTCTTGCAATACATGTTACTGTATTGAATTCTACTAACCTATGTGTGGAGTAATTATACTTTTTGTAGGTACATGACTTAAAGCATACTGATATCTTTGGCAGTTGAGGTTTTCTGAGCAAAGCAGAATTTATCACAGCCCAGTAGCATGATGATAGTACCTGCTCGAACAGCTGAGCCATTCAGCTTTACGCTATGCTTTTTCCTCATTTTAGTTGGTCATTAGCACTGCAATTATGTATTGTTGCATTTCAGTTTGTCTTCAGCATCTCTTTAATTAAGTAACTTAATTGCTATGTTAGCTTTTTATATATTTGGGTTGTATTGTGTTGTTAGGCAGGTAATAAAATGACCAAGTAGATTTTATTATTTGTTGTAGAACTTGTTCAGGTGAGAAAGTTAGTGTGTGGTAAGCCAGGGTAAGAGTTTATAGTATACCAACAGTTCTGCATGAGGAATTGAAGTGAAATAGTTGGTGCTCTATACAATTTCATCCTCTGACACATGCCATTAATATTCTCTTGTAATCAAGTCATTAGGGTTTTATGCTTTTAGCCACCACAACATCCCCTATTAAACTGAATAAGAATGGAAAAGAAAATCTATAGTGGGCTTTATGTAGTGTTTTGTTTTCCCTTTTGGAGTATTTAAATTCTATTTGCAGTAGAATTATTCTTTTAGCTGAATTAAGTTTGGGGTGATTTTTTTCCCCTCACCCCAGTCATCCTCTTCCTTTCTGAACAAAACTAGTAGAAGTGTTATGAGTGTTATCCGTGTATATATAGAGGAGGTCTTGACAGATGAAAATTTAGCAGCTGATTCATGATTCTTGGATTCCTCTGGTAGTACTTGCGCGTGCTGTTGAGAATCTGCTTCCATTTTCACTTCTCCCTGAAACCAGAAAGTCCAAAATATGTCTGCAGGAATTGCACTTGTTTACCTAAACAAATTCCAAGTCATTTGGAAAACGCAGGAACATACCGGATATGTGACCAAAACCAAAGCTTGCTGTTTTAACTGCTTGAGAGAATGGAGACCGACTATTTTGATGTAGCCTCAAAATCAGTTCTAACTGGGTTAAAGTTACTTGAGAAAGATCAGTTCCAGGAATCTGTGACCATAACTTTAATTCTTGTCCATATCTCATTTCCACTTAAGGTGTTTTGAGGAAAAAGATCATGATATATTAATGTAAAGAGTCTTAACTATCCCCTTGTCTTTCTCAAAGGATCATCTTTCTATCTATATTAAGAAATTCCTGTAAATGACTTTCTATTTTATTTTTTTCTACAAGCTGAAAAGAGCTTCAGTTTATTTACTATTCTGTTTTTAATGAGTATTATTAATTTAGTCTGATGCTCGTTGGCAGTTTTAATTTGGGTCTGCACAAGTTCTATGCTAGTTTCCCTATTTCAGTTGGAGATGTGGTTTTTTCTGCAATTGTATTATGGAAACATTCCTTGATGTGTGTTTACTTAAAGTGGTGTAGGTGTGTTCTTTCCTCTATCAACCAAGTCAACTGGAAATTTTTAAAAACATACCAGCCAGATCACTGTCATGAGGATTTTATCACTGTTAAAGCTATAAAACTGGTCTGGTAGCTGTACATCAGAGTGATTTTGTTCATTTGTTTGTCATTGGTCTAGCTGAATTCTTACTAGATTCTTACAAACCAAGACTGACTCTTGGAGCAGTAGTGAAACCTAAGTTAGACTGCTTTGCACAAGCCTTTGCTCAGCCTCTTTTTTTTTTCCCCCTAATTCCTGTATTTGTTGATTTCTGTTATTGAAAAGGATAAGTAATGCAGTTTTCCCTTGAAAGATAAGAGCTTATACCCGTGCTTTTTCATTGGTAAAACTTTCTTTTCCAAGCAGTCATGTTTATATTGTCTACTCATCTAAAAGTATCTACAAGTTTGTATCTATGCAAACCTAGTTTTATTCAGTAAGGCATTTAAAATACCTTCTAATTTCAATTCATTGATTAAGGAATACTTGTGCTGTTTAATGCAGCAAATTAAGGATTAGCAGCAATGTGTTCAATAAATCCAGTAATACTTGCAAGAAACTTCTTGACCCAGATTGTAAGTAGTCAGGAAAGCCTGAATCCATGACTTCAGTAGAAGAGAAATACTTTCCAGTATTTTCAAATAGAAGAGAAATAATTCCAGGATATTATATTCCTGATTTAATTCTTTGCAGAGTATATATACATTTTGAACAGGAACACTAGAGGTCAAAATCAAACTGCAAAGGATGATGCTCTGGCCTTTAACAAAAGCCAGAGCAGAATACTGCATGTTAAAGATTTCTAGGGAAAGCTTTACACATACACATTGCTGCTTCTTTTGTATACCTTTGATCTTCATTATGATGCTAAGTCAGTGCCCTTACAGTAGGGTTAGATAATTTTATAAGTAGCCTACACTTTTAATCCTCCTACAAACAGATTAAGTTGTTTTAACTTTAATACTCGTCTTCCAGTTAAATGTAGTTGCCTACCCCTTGTGGTTAATTATATGCAAGAAAGGTATTCTTTTGATGTAATGTTATACTTGTCTTTGCATTAGTTTATCACAATTAGTCACTTAAAAGTCAGACAGTTAACATATTATATAGGTAGTTTTAATACTGAATAGCAGTGTTTTCAGTAACATTCTAGAAATGCTGGAACTGGCATAAATCAAACCAGGTGCATTCTTCAGAATACTCATGCTATCACAGGTTACATTTGCTACCTATTTTGGTCCATTCCAGGGATATCCCACAGTCTGAGCCACAAATAATAGCAACTTTCCTTTTTTTGTTGATAACACTAAATATTAATCCATGTAGTCTCCAGATACTGAAATTTTCAGAGACATATATGAATGTTTTCAGTAACAGATTCCTAGGAAAACCTGTGTTAAATGCATAGTGTGGTAGTTAATCTTTTACTTCTAAATTTAAAACAAAATTGCATGACATGAAAATCAAGGATAAATATTTTAGTCTTTCAGAATTTTTTTCTAATGCAATAAGAATTTTGCATTTCCTGTATTAACTTTTTAAGTGCAGGGTAAATTAAATTGACTTCAGTAGCTGCAAAAAAACATGTAATAGCATGTTCCTTCTATGCTAATATTTAGAACCAGTTAAACATTTTCATTAGAGTTTGGTATGGTATATTGATTTGGGTGTTTTTTTCATATTTTCTTTTTCCTGGAGAGAATAAAACACTTCTGCTTTTAAAACACTGAACTCAGTTGAAATAGGCTTACTGATTTTTATCCAGAGTGTAAAGATTGCGATCACTTTCTAGGTTGCTGCCATTAATATACATTTAGGTTATGCAGGATTTTGTCTTAATATGATCAGTCTTTATTTATGTAAAGTAGAATTCTGACACCATTGATCTGTATTATTAAAATGCATAGAACAGCTATCATATTCTGAGCTTCTGCTGCAATATGCTTTTAATTGAAGCAGAATTATAGCTATATATTATCAATGTGAAACTAAGAGTACAGCATTGGCTGCAGTACCTCGTTGTACTGGTACAATGGGCTCTGTTTTGTGGGTTTGGATTTAAACACCAGCATGTGTCTAGGACAGGTGCTCAGTGTGAAAAGACTTTGTTCTGGAAGATGGGCACTTCCAGTTGATTTGACAAACAGTGTTTGTCCTTGTGAAGAAAGGCTAGAGCCATATATTCAGTGATGTTTGTATTTGTGTTTTAGATGGGTAGATAGTACTCTGAAAAGGGGCAGTAGCATGTCCATGTCTAACTTAACAGTGCCTCAGTATAGCAAATAATTCTGGAGAAGCCTTTTATCTTTGCTTTTTATAATGGAGAGGGAGGAGGGGAGAGAGAGAGAGGAGCAAAACAGTAACTTATAAAGCAAGCTTCAGGTGATTAAAGACTGAAGAGAAGCTGGAATTTTTACTTGTTTCTCTACCTACAGTGCAAAGGCCAGCCTCTGTGATAGATCTAATCTAATCTAGTCTAATCTGATCTAATCTGTGTTAGGTTAGATTAGATTAAAACAGATTAGATAATATAATCTGTGTTAGATTTCATGCTGTTCCTATCACAGAATGCCTAGCATCTTTTCAGACAAAAACCAACATGTGAAAAAATGGAATCCATGGATTTAACATTTTTATATGCCATATAAGGCTAAGTTCTTACCCATGAATGTTGGTGTTCCTGTACTTAAAGTGTGCAACTAAATTATTAATGTTGATTTTAAGAAAGTCAGTTTAGACCTTTAGGCATATTTAGACCTTAAATATTTGTGCTAATATTTACATGATAGGAACTTTAATTTCAGTGCTAATGAGTTTTTAGTCATCATATGTATCTAAAGTGTGTGAAAAAGCACATGGGAAGTGAACATCTCAAAGAAGAACTGTAGAAAAATGTGAATTATGCTCCTGTCAATTGCTTTTCATGAGACAAAACCAGACAGATCTCCAATACCACTGAAAGGTGGTACATTTTGAATGGACAGAAAAGCGTGGATTTACACAGTATAACACTGGACAAGTGTTTCTCACTGTCACAGGCTATTACTGTTGTAAGTCAGGTTTAAAAAATCCTTAACCAGCTGTTTCAGAAGGTTTAGGAAAGGATGTTGTTTTTCCCCTCAAAATCTTGATATGCATTGAAAGTGCAAGTGTTTATAGGAATGTTGGCTAGGAAGGAAGGGTGTGTCAGGCAAGTGGCATATCTGCTAATAGACAGGCACTGGAAGTTAACTGACTTTCTCTCTTGACCAAAACCTTTTTAACAGTCTTGAAGAAAGTTTGTGGAAGCTTTCTCAGAAATGTCTATTGGAGCCTAGATCTTGAATGAGGCGGAAAGTACTGATAAGAAATGCTGTAGTGCTTTCATCCATCCTGGTCAGTTGTCATCATCTCTTTTTCTATGCCAAATGTCCAGTGGAAGGTTTTCTAACCAGGAAAGGTTGCATTGAATATATTGTTGTATATTTGCAAAAAGTAACCTTCCTCTCCAAGTAGGTCAGGAATTACAATTATTAGGGACATAGTAGTACATAAATACCAAGAGATGAGCAAACAGAAATAAAAGCCAATTTTATAACATATTTTTCAAGCACATAAAAGAAGTTTTGGATGCCAAAGTAGAGAACTGCTTCTCTAGAGGGAATAAAATTTAGCAATATGAGTCCAGTTGTTTAACACAGCATAAATTCCAATAGTGCAAGTAGTCTAAAATTATCATCATCAGTGAGTACACTAATGAAACCTTGTTTTTCTTGTAATTTCAAACTGCAAAAAACAAGTCTTTGGGGCATAATAAGATGATAGCATACGGTATCTGTTTTAATAAATGATGTTCAGATTGGAAATACTGTCTGATGCTAATGTATTTTGAAATCTTTGTTGTTAAGCTTTTCTTTATTTAGTGAATGTTATTGCCCATGGTGGCCACAGACATAGATGGAACAGGCCTGTATTGATAATTTAAAAAAAGAAAAAAAGGAAAAAGAAGGGAAAAAATATTTCCTTTCCTGTACTGCTCAGTGACTCAGTGTTGTCTGGCATAGGGTTATTTTGTTGACTGATTGCCACTGGATTTTTATTTATGCTTTTTAATTAACAATTACAGTTAAAATACCTCATATAAATCTGTGGTCTGTGGGGGGGGGTGGTTGTTCAACTTTATTATGTTATTTTAGTATGCAGAAATTCACAGTATTAGATTTCACTAGTCTCCTGTTTTATAGAGGTTCTCTTTACCTTTTAGAAGATCGAAAATGACTGCTTCATCTTGGGTTGGTCTCTGTTTCAGTTTATGTAATTTGACTGCAGAAACTCTTCTTTCAGGAACAGGACCCTGCAAGCATTTTTGTTTTTATAAAGCATATTGTGGCTAAGGACTGTTTAACTAATATGGTTTTATGGGTTATAATGAGGGCACCTCACATCATATTTACCTTTAATTTCTATAATATTATTGCAACAATGAATAAAGTATTTAATTACCTTTCCACCATGTCAGGGTCTTTTCTTCTTCCAAATATACTGTAGGAAATAAGCGCAAAGGATTTAAATTGATCTCTCTTTATACTCATCTACTCATGTAATTGATTCCCCCTTATTGAAACCTATTCTTTCTGTCTGTATACCGAAGGTTTCTTTGCAAAGGTCCAGCCACAGCAGGTTGATTACACACTTGTTACCTGTAATTCAATACAGCAGTGCCCTGTTTACAAAGTCCAGATTTCCTGGGCTGTCAGTTAGGGCAATCAGCACAAAGACCAAGAGCTTTTGGAACTAAATAAACAATGAGAAAAACATTCAGGGCTGCCAGTAACCTTCACAGGTAATTTAACAGCCTTTGACTACAAGGCATCAGTTGCTGTAGATGTCTGCCGAGTATGAAATCTGACATTCTCCCTTGCCATGTTCTGCCAATAGGTCTCTGTGTAATCTCTCACTGAGGTTCACCGCCACTCCGCTGCACTCAACCAAACCGCTTTTATTATGATGGACGCCCACACCTGCGTTCTGTCACCTACGTGCCTTGTACTCTTCCAGAAGGATATAGCAAATTATTTAGAATTTCGTAGTTAATGAAATTAGAGCTGCTCCCTTGTTCCTTCTGCCATTCTGCTTCTGGTCAGCATCCTGGCCAGAACAACACTTTTGAACTCTTTCTAGAAATATTTCAATACAAAGAAAGAAACTGCTTGATCAATTTTGCATAGTTGGGCTCTGTTTTTATTGTGAACAGGGAACAGAGAGATCTCTATTTTCTTGATGCCCTCTAAGTTTTGGACAGATCAGTTTATTGTCTAAAGCTCTGCTTTTATGTATTTTTAATTTAACTTGTTTTATTTCTGATATATTTGGTGCCTTTCCTGTCAATTCAGATAATGATTAGGAAAGCTATTTTAAAAACCACTGAAATATAAAAGCAGACAAAAAACATCCATGAGAAGAAGAAAACAGAGACAGGGATTCATCTGTGTCTTTGTGAGAAAAGTTTGTATCTTTTACTTCAACAGTCAAATCTCTTTGCAAGCAGATAAAATTAATGTTATCATCTCTACAAGGTTAAAGAGCATGTTAAAAAAATCAAGCTTACAAGTTTATACTTGTAAGTTAGATGTTTATAATTCATATAAACAACCTAAACTATCCAACAAATAAGTGCTTTATTGGTTGCCTGCAACGTACTCAAATCATGGAATCCTTCCTGCCTTCTTTTTTAATTATTCCTGATGTATAAATCTGTAGACATCTTGCAAGCTGTTATGAAGAATCTATTTTTTCATAACTGTTGTACAAATAGAAGAACCAAAATGATTTGAAAAAATCTGGGAAAATCTATTATTCAATTACATTTTGACCAGAAACTAGTTCCCTGTTCTATTTTTACACTTTCACTGATGAATTTCTGAGCACCTTGTTGTGGTCAGTTTAATAGGCGATAGCTGTGCAATAGACACTCCCCATTGCTTGATTCACATATCTACCCTGTAATTCTGCCTCAGGGAGCATGCTTGTGCAGCTGTAGATATATGCATATCTGTGACTGAAACCCAAATGTATATTTTTAGTGTTAGTTTAGTTGTTCTAATTATTTGCTGTGTCTGATTTGGCAGTGAGCATATGCGCTTAAATTATATAGACATGATTTGGGCATAGCATTGGAAAGGAAGGATTCTATGGGTGGGGTGAGGTTTCTTTTGAGTTACGTTGTTCTCTGCTAAAGTAGAGGCTGGAACACTGGCAGACCAAAAGCAGTTTGCTAAAATCATAAGTAGTTCAAGTGAGAAATTCCAAATTCATTTGAGGATCCCTAAATGCTTGGTGGTGTTTCTGCGGTCCCAGGGGAGCAGGGAAGAGGATAACAAGAACATTATCTTCATAGTGCATTAATGGGATCAGGAACAACACTATGAGGGTGATGATCTTACTAGCAGCAAAGTACGATAAAGATTTAAATGTTTTACAGTGTGTGGCCACTGCAACAATTAAGGATTCTAGTGTAAAAAGTGCTAATGTAATTGTTACTGAAACAAGGAATTTGGCATATTACAGTAACCTGTAGGAAGCAGCCATGTCTTGTGTGGGCTAGCTCATGGAAACTTACAGATAGGACAATGAAGACTCAGTATTTTTGATACCTTTCACATTAGCGGATCCATTGTATAGTCAGGATGGATTACATTCAACTGTTTCAGCAATGGCAAGGTAATGAACTGCCACATAAAGGTGTTTCTGAAGAGGCATGTGATCCCCCACCAAGGTGTATCTCAGACATTGAATAGTCACTACAGCTTGATTATAATTTATCCTTTCTAGGTTAGGTTCATCTTGGAAAAACAGTGGAATACTTTTCATGGAAGATATTGCGTGAGACTTACTTATTTTACATTACAAAATAATCCATACTTGACAAAACTGAGATAATTTTAAGGCCCAGTCAAAAATGTGACCTGCAAGGGTAGCTACATTCATGTTATGCACTGGAATTGGCCTTACCTAAGTGAGGAATAAGTTCCCTCTGTGCTTAGTGGCTTCACTGGCAGTACCTGTGCTACCTTTCACATTTTCTTAAAATAGCTGAACTAAGCTGAAGGAGGCAAATGCACCTACAGCCAAGAGGATGCTTTTATACAGTGTGTCACAGGCTCTTTAGACATTTCGTAGAAGTATACAAAAAAAAAATGATTGCTGAATGGTTGCTTCTTTTGCAGTGCAAGAAAGCTAACCCCTTTTGGACACCCAAGGAAAATTGGAGAAAAGTATTGGAGGACTGGTGGCTTTTCAATTGCAGTAGCACACTGCACAGTGATTGCATTAGGAACAGATAAATGGTTCTGCTTTAAGTTTTAGCCATTCTCTCCTTTCTGGATTAGCTGATGTTCTTTTTCTGTCTGTGGATGTGAGCTAGTTTTAGAGACATGGCCGAATTATGTTCTGGAAATGATGACCAACCTAAATGCTAGTCTGTGGTTGTTGTTAATGAGTTTGATGCTAAAAGCCGTAACACCTGCACACAGGTCAAAAATCAATTTGAAGGTTCATGTTAGGACTCAGCTTCACTTTAAGTATGATTATGAAGAATTTATGACTAAAAAGATTTGTTGTAGCTATCTACTAACTCAAACTTTGAATGTGCTTCTGCTTCAGGACCTCTCCCACTCAAATTCTAACTTGATGACATTTTGGCCTAGGTAGATCTCTTCAGAGATACTTTTTAACTCCCTAACTCTATCACACACATTTGAAGTATTTAGATTTTATTAATTTGTATTTTACTTTTAATTTGACAGTTTTTAAAATTTAATTTTATTATATTTTATTTCTGCCTTATTCTCCCATAAAACTTTTCCTGTGGGCAATACTTCTGAAATTTCAGCAGCAACTATTTTCAATTAAAAAAAAAATAAAAATCTGTTACTACTTGATTTAAAAAATAAAAATTTTGCATCAGGAACTGCAGCTACTCCTGCGTGTATCTGTTTTTCAAACTAAGTGGAAAGCCCTAGCTACCACGTATTACAGTGAGGTGTATTAAGGATACTCAGATAAGACAACACTTAGGTATTATTGTTTTCAGAACTAGGCCTTTCCACAGTTTGTTGTTAGATTTGTTTCTATTTCCATTCATTGTTAACTGCTTCTCCAGTACATCTCATTTGGTTGATCATGCGCAGTAATCTAACAACCAAGAGTGGTCAGGAAAGGAAAAGCAAAAATGCCACTGAATCTTGAGCTTCCACTGCTGGTTTCCCCCTCCCCAAATTGTATGAGTATCTGAAGGAAAATCCTACATGTTCTGTATCTGCATATAAACTAAGTCAGGTTAAAACTATGCACACTTAGATTTTTCCTGAAAAAAAAAGGTTAGCAGTTGTTAGCTTCAGGATGAGCTGGTCTTCTATTTTAATGAATTGCCTCATACCTTTTCACTTCAGGACAAATGTAATACTGTTGTTGATATTTTGATATCTCTGGAGTGTAATGTATTTGTGTTACAGTATAATTGTATTTTACACTTCTTTGGTTAACTTTTGATTCGCGAATTCATTTACCCATATCAGAGGGGAAAACAGACTGAACATATTTTAACTGTGTTCTAATCATTCCTGACTCTTAATTTTTAAACAACGTATTAAGCATGGTTTTTTTGTCTCTCAACAATATGTCAATTGAATGGGATCACGCTGCAATTCAAAATAGGATTCTTACAAATCAATTTGATATATTGTTCAAACCGAAAAGAGTATTAGGACTACCAAAGGAGTTCTTCCTTACATGTCATTTTCTGTCATCAGGGGTTTGTTCATTTGTTTGCTTTTAACTGAATTTGTTATCACGGATTCCTAAGCAAGTTAACATAGATTAGTAGGAAACACCAAAAAGATATTTCTATGCCAAATGAAGCAGGTTTTCCATAACGCAAATAGGCATTAGTTGATAAAGTCCTTCTCTTAAGTGAAAAGGTTAATAAGCATAAAGCAATATGAGTAATAGAGTAGGAGTGTTGCACAACTTCAGAGATGTTGTAACAAATACTAAGTTACAGTTAATTGTAGTGTCCTTTACTGAGGCTGTACCTGCAGTTAAAGATTACACTTTTGACAAGCAGGCAAGAAAATCTAAAAGGAATGGAAAGAAGATGGGGGAGAAGGCAGCATTCACACTAGGTAGACTGTTGTGTAAATGAACCCCAGGGGATCAAAGAGCAGTATTTTATGAAATGTATTTGTATGTTTCCTTTGCCATCCATAGGGTCTTGTCTAGTTTTTTATTCTCTCACACATGCACAATCTCTCTCATCGTTTTTCTTATTTTTTTTCTTCCATCATAGTCTTTATAAATTCCTTTCTTAATTATATCAATGACATTAAAAATTTGGGGCAGGGAAAGAATTGTAAAAGACCCATAGTATCTCTGGTATATTTTATGATGAAGGAAGCACGGCTGGAATTTTATCAGAATATCACAGCAGAACTGTCACCACAGCTAGCTTTATGCTCTGGAAACTTTAGGGTGCTTTTCTGGGGGGAGAGGGAGTTGGTTTGGCCTTGGCATTATGGTGGTTGTAGGCAGTAGCACAGTCTCTGGTGGTAGAAGGGAAGAGGAAGAAAGATTAGTCCTGGAGTTGAGGAGTGTATCAATGGAAGTGAAGGGTTGTGTAGTGGGAGTGTGTGACCTGCAGTGTTGCCTGGTTCTTCACGTGAGGTCCTGCTAGGGGAAAATATTTTCCTGCTGTGTAGGAGGAAGGAGGGAGAAAGTACATATTTTTACAGAGCTTGTTTTATTGACTCTTTCTCTCTGCTATCCTCTATACATAAAATAAATATTGTTTTAATAAAATGTATATTCCCTTTTTGGGCCTGGAAATAGTGTGTTGAGAACTGTGCTGTTGATGAGTGCTTGCCTGCGTGTCACTTCTGCCTCCCTCAGCCAAAAATAACTTTGCCACCTCCTGTGATTTTCAAAATGATTTTACAGGAGAATGCCATTAATGACCATGCCAAAGAAAAAAGATGGGGTTTGGATGTTACTCATAGACATGACAGGAGCCATGATGAGGAGTGTGTGCAGGATGCAACTGTTTAGTAGGAAGGCTGTTGGTTCTGCTAGTTCTGAAACTGCTCTTTGTGGAAAACCTACCAAGGTTTGATAACCTGAAAGTGTTTATTCTCTTACTGCTTTGGCAGTAGCCTCAACTTTTGGTGCATGTGAGGTCTTCCAGGATATAAGAAAAAGTTTAATGGATCAGTTAATGTCTTTTCCCCAATATTCTTCTGCACCTCAGACCCATCTCCATGCTGAAGGTAAAGGAACCCCTTCCAAGCTGACATAAAGAGTCACAAATCTGCTAGTTCTTTGTATCTCCATCACCTCCACTTCTGTAAAAGTACTGGTGTTAGATGAAGGGATAACATAAAGTTTATTTGAAAATGTGTTCCTGAAAAGTGTAGCATTTCTGCCCCAACTTGGTCTTCCTGTTATTTGGATGCTAGCATATATTCTGAACTTTAATGTTCTTCCAGAATAAATTTCCAGTTTTATATTCCCTTCTCTAAATCAGGTTGCACAACAAAAAGAAATTGATAGCATATTTAGTGTTTTCTTCCTTTAAAAGTAAACATAGTCTGTCAATGGTATTAGATAAAAATATAGGTATAAAACAAATTTCAGATATGTATTACCCTTCTATATCACCATAATGCAAATCCAAGCAGTATTTATTTGCTACAATCAGTGGATGCACTGATTGTTTTCTTATGAAAATAAATGTTTCTTTCAAAATATACAGATCAAATTAACGTACCAAATAAAGCAATGTTTTTTTGCCTGAATTTTGCATCAAAAAAGTTTATTAAAGAAAAAAAATATAAAAGTAATGTATGAGTAACAGCAAAAAATAGCCTTGAGATTGGTTTTCAAGGGTCAAAGATCTTTAACTTTTGATATCTTTAACATTTATTATATGACTGAAATTTATTTTAACATGGAAGTTGTTTTAATGCTCTGTGTATGTGCCTGGTTCTGGAAAGTAAGCTTTATTAAAATTCCCTGAAAGCAAAACATTGCAGTTATTATTTTTTTATCATTTTTTTGATGTAGGTTTACTATCACTGTCACAGCATCTAAGACTTCTTTGGAAGAAACTACATAGTTAACAGTTTTATAAAGGGATTGCATCGTGGAGACTCTTGTGATGGATTTGCACATACTACAGCAAAAATTGCAGCAATAAAACAGATCTTACCCAAATGACACGTTGAAACACATAAATTTATTTTTTTATTTAAATGAATTTAGTACTCTTGAAAAGTGCCAGATTGACAGGCACAGAGACTGAATACCGCAGTTCCATAGATCAAGTACAGTGCAGGATTCTCATGTGGCCCTGCTAATGTCTTAACCTTGATCTGTAGCTACCACCTTTTGACATAAATAGTTCAGTCTATTTCCTCATTCACTCCTTAGACTAAAACTGCCAACAAGAGTGGCAAATGTGGTGATATGCTATTGAAAACTAGTCAGACAGTACTGCCGACTGATGTTATAGGGACAACTCACACTCTTGAGTAACCACTGACCTGGCCAAGATTCAAAACAGTGTGATGTATATGTGAAGGTTTCCACATTTCTTTGCCAAAGTCCCAAAGTGGTTTGTCATCTGGACATGGTATTCCCCTTTGTTCCCCGACTAAATCTAGCCAGTGTTGAGAGCTTTTATACTCTGTCCACATACAGTTGCATTTCAGTTGCAACTTGAGCAACTATTCAGAGGATCAGTCCCTCATTTATTTCTTTTAATTCAAAGAAATCAAAATAATTGCCCTCAAGACCAGGTTTGAAGACTCATCCTGAGAAGGGTTTCTTGAGCTTTGCCTCTTCCTCCCCACAGCTCTCTCTGCCAATGAGTCTGATCAGTGGTAAGTTACACTGTGCTTGGCAGGAAATATTTAACAAATTGTATAGGCTTAGGTACACTGGGCTTTGGGTTGGCTGTAGCATGTCTGCTTTCTCTCGAAGCTGACTTTGTCCCTCTGATGTAGAGTCAAAGGCAGCCATTTATGCTTCTACACTGTGATTGGAATTAGCATGCATTTAAAGTAGTCAACCTTAATTATTTTTTTGCAAAGGTCAAGTAAAATTATTGTCCTGTTATACAAATTCACCCATATTGAGTAGGGACTACTATGAATAACAAGAGGGTGTAATAATTAGTTATTTCATTGCTAAATAGAATTAAGATGTTCGTAAGGACAGTAATGCAGAGATGTGCCACATTGTCGCTGGGTTCTGTTTCAAGTCAGGATGTTGATCTTAGATGGGAAATAACATGTGAAAGATTTTCTATAGTTTTCAGGTTTTATTCTGGGTCCATTTTTAAAGCTGTACTCTTGGACATAGTTTAATTATGCTCTCCCTTAAAAGGAAGTATGTTACTACTAGTTGTTTAAACATAAAATTTAAACTGAAAAAAAGCAAACTGCTCTTTTGGGAGATTTTCTACTTGCAGATGGGCAAAAGAACCTAAGTACTGCATTGGCTGTTGGTTTGATTGGAATGGTAAAAACTCTCACTGGCTGACAAAAATTCCATTTGAGTTCACTTTAGTGCCTGATGCTTTTGTTGTTGTTGTGGTCAGGTTAGTGGCTGCTGATGCAACTTGAGCTGTAGAACCGGTGTAACACTGGTATGCACAAAACTATAACTGTATTTTTATCAAAAGTATGCAGTCTTGTAATACTGGTGGTATAGTCCCCAGTTGTGCTGTCCAGATGGCACAGCTCTTGCAAATGTATTTGATGCTTGCCCAATACCATATTTTTTTGGGTCAGATCTCACCTCAATATTGACAAGTGATAGATACTACCTAGCACATGTGCATTGATTAATAAGTGACTTTTTGCTGGAGTTAAACTTTTCATTGTGCAGCTAGTTTTGTGGGAAAGTTACCTGCACTCTGTGAGTTCTACTCTTCTGTAACTTTCCTTAAGAGGGTAATGATATGTATCTCTAAGTGAGTCAAATCAGGCGGGTTGGCAATAAACGCAGATCAGAGCTTTCCAACAGTCTTTTCTCCAGCCCAGCTTCAGAAGCTCTGTAATCTTAAAACTTTTAGCTTTTAAAAGCACTATTGTGAACACTTTGAAGAAAAAAAAAAAAAAAGTTAATTCTTCCAAGTAAGTAAAAAAATTTAATAATTTTGGTAAATGATCGGGTGGTAATTATTGAACTAATATGTAATTAGCATTTTCTAATGACAATCATAATCTTGACAAATGCTTTCATTCATTTTGTTCTGATCATTAAAGACTTTAAAAGCACTGATTTTTGTTAACTGAGTCCCTTGGCTATTCATCAGTGATGCAATTCAACCTAATACTCCAGTGGCCACTAATCAGAGAGTTGCCTATTAAGTGAGGGAAATTTTATCATTGTCTTTATGAACATCACCTTTATTTCTTCTCTAACACAGCAGGTAGATAGAACTGTAAGAGCATTCAACTGATACATATTCATTCCTTTTTGAAAATGGTGAATTACACCAATTTTTGGATGTTTTACATGATCAAAATTCAACAAATACTTTGCTAATAGTATGATCTCTGAGGCTGTTCAGGTACAGTAGTTTTTTTGAAAAGCTGAACCAGGTATAGATTTCAGTCTTCTCAATATTTGCCTTTTTTATTAATTCTTCAAGGTTTGATTTTTTTCTGGGAGGATGCTCTATTTTTTTCTCTAATAAAATGGCTATTGTCTTTTCTTCAGAAGCAAGATACTTCCTCTTATGATTTCCTGTGGGTCACCATTACTATGATATATTATTTAAGAGCTTAATTCTATAAAATGGTACTTAATTTACATCATGGAGATTGAACATGGCGCAGCTAAATGTTCTACTGTGTGCAGGCAACACATCTTCTAGTCAGTGCTGATGTTCAGATCCCCTTATCCCACTTTGTGTCCCAAATCCTTTCCTCTTGCAATTCCTTGTACTTTTTACCTCCTCCGTGGCAGAGATACTCTTCTCATCTTTAGCTCCCTGCAGCGACTCTGTGGGTGCTCAGGCCTCTGTCCTCACTTTCCCGAAGCACACCCTGAATTAGTGGCCCATCTGCAGCCTAACTCCTTTTTCAAGCATGTTTGTCCTGCAGAGTCTCAATTTTAGGATTTTTTCTCTGCATTTGGAATGGGGTTATTTTATATTTGCAGAAAGTGAGAGATAAAATGAGCATGCAGAAAGTATAGTAGTGTAATACATAGCCACCAAAATATTTCTGTGTTTGTTTACTTTAGACTTTTGAGTTTATACAGAGCCAAACTGACTTCAAAACTAAAGGACAGATGATCAGAAATGTGAATAAGGACAGCATGTTCCTCTGCTTTATTTAGCGTTGAGCATATTAATGGATGCTCAATAAATGGTAATGATTTTGGAGACATGATGATTGATGTTTCCTGGATCAAAACATAGAGGTTTTGTTTAAGAACAGCCCAGCTGGCAGGCTGATCCTCTTTTGAAACTGTTTGTGATCAAAATATGTCAGAGCCATATTCATAAAATACAGTAGGCAAGACTTTTTGTCAGTGGATTGGTTAATTTATTTTAACAGTAAACTATCAACTCTATATTTGATTATTCATCCCTCCTGTCACACCATATTCCTATCAGGGAGTTAGAATGCTGCTCTTTTCTCTGCTTTCCAGATTTTGTTTCTTAAGTTGTAAACATACTGCTCTCAAAAAAGGGCTCTGTATTTTTGGTGTGAGAATACATACAAGGTACTGAAAAGAGAGAATTACATATTTATTTCTGTACAGAATTGTACCACATGCATGCTTGGAACAGCTAGTATTGAGGGAGAGAAAACTATCACCAGTCTTCTAAGTAAGTCATCTGTGTAACTCAGCTAATGCCATCGTTCCTAGTCAGAGCAACCCTCATTGTGACTGGTATAACCCAAAACTCAAAAAATGAACAAATCTCTTTGACATCTCAGCTGATTGTTCCTCATAAAGAAGCAATGCTTTGGGCTTTTGAGGTAAGAGGAGATTGCTTCCAAATTAATGGCTTCTAAGATACTTAGTACAGATGCTTAGCAAAGCCAGTTAAAGTCATCCCTGATATTTCCATGGTTAAAGAAATAGGTGGGAATTAAAAAAAAAAGTAGGCAATTTAGCTTTGTTTTCCCTCCCCTCTTTTTTGTGTCCACCTCTTTCTCCTCCCCTTCTCTCTCCACCCAGCTCTTTTTTCACCCTGAAGGAAAAGAAATCAATTACAGTCTCCTTTCTGACCTTCCAGTTTGTCATGTATATTTTTCTTTGGGTCTTTAATGCTTTTTGGATACCCTCAAGAGGAACGCAAAATTTTTTAAGGAAAAACTCACATAGTTGATTACACAAAAAAAAAAAAGGGGGGCGCAGGGATTTATTTTAAATATTGGGAGCATATTTACCAGAGAAAAGTAAAAACACTCCATGTCTTTTTCTTTCATTTGGAAACTTTTTCTTTCTAAACTGGTATTACATTTTTATTTTTTTTTAAGTAACCCATGAAAATATGAACTGTTAAGGAACCTTAAAAATCTGAGTCTCTCCATAGGACAGATACTGTAAACTGGTAAATATCCACAGTAGACATTTCTTATTGTATTGATGTGTAGCAACAGCAACCCTTGAACTACGGTTATTGACAAAATAGATTGCAACAGCTCCAAAAGAGTGGCTCGATGGTGTCTGAATACATTTAGCCAGCTTTAATTCCTGAATTAATTATACCACATACTATAATGCTACAAAGAAGAAGCCATTAAAGTCATCTGTGTCAAAGGGAATTTGTGTATCAAGGAGTAGATTGTGTTATATAGTCACAGCTGCGAGTCTGGGTTGTATGGGGAGATCGTCTGCTCAAAACTATGTTCTCCAACAACTCTCTGGTTACACTGAAGGCAACAGAAGGTTGCTGTTGCCAGCTCCACATATTGCTGCATAGTTGGTCTTTTTTTCTCTGGGTGGTAATTTCACGTCTTTGTTACTTGCATTTAAAGTCCCTGAATTTCCCTGTTCCCCCCAAAATGCAAAAAAGGAACTGTTATTACTGAAGCGTTTGAGTCTAGCAGCTTGGGACATTAAACCCTCAAATATCTGAGCTAACACAGCTTTTGAAAAGATTACAGTGATTGGTAACACTCTTGTGTTGAAACTGTTTCAGGAAGAATGACTCTTCCTGACTGTGGCAACCATTGCCCCTTTCTTTATCTGTTCTGTGTAATGGTGCCTTCGAAGGTAGAGCCAGAACTGTGCTTGCTCCCTCCCTACTTACTCCCATCTGTTTTTTCAGTTCGACTGAGGCTCTGATCTTTTAATGACTACTCAGTGCGAGAAAACTTGTTTACCCTGTTGAAATGCCTGTGCAGCCCATAGAGAAATCTGGTTCCTAATGGCATCTGTAATACTCAAATTTTGTCATGTGTTGCTTTTCATGAGAGATATGGACATTTGAAAAAATGGCATAATTTCTCACAGAGGTGTTGTGATCTTTGAGGGACAAAGCCTCATGCCAACTGCATACAAAACAAGTGGCTGGACCTAGGGCCTGAATACATTTACTGCCAAGAAATTGGGAAAGAATCCTCTTCCCAGTGCACATAAAGCAGCTTTTGATCTGTATTTCTGAAGCTGTGCTGTTCGTTGTTGCTTTCTTTTGTTCTGCTTCTGCCTCCTTTTTCCCAGGCAAGCCCGTTTGCTTTAGTCTGCCTGTTTGGTGTTTTGCAGAGTGTTTCTGTAAAAGGGTAGCACATAGGTTTATGTGCCCTGTAAAAATTCCTTGCAAATATTGTTTCATCATTACTTAGTAGAAGCACAGCACTTCTGCTGCCATGGTGCTCTTGACTGAAGGCATAAGTGGTATATAAGCCCCTGGATAGTTCCTTTGTGCAGAAGTGAATTTCGCTTAGAATTTTTACTTGAAACAAGGATAATCATGTTTGCATGTGGCACAGTTACTTTGGCAGCCCCAGCATCTCAGCCATTTTATGCTCTCTCTTTTTTTATTATTATTATAGCAGTTGTCCAAACATACAATCACATGGTACAATCTGTCTGGGAATTTTAATTCTGATGAGAGCAGAGGTGGGAAGAAGGAGGTGGCAAATTGAAGGTTTCAGTATTTTAAATTCAGCTTTTGCTTCAGTCTTCTAAGTGTTCCAGAGTCCTCCACTGCGATCACGTTGCTGGGAAATATAAGTGGTCTCAGAGATACATAACTCGAAACCAGTATTAAGTCAATTTGGTATTTGTATGCCGTGGATTTCATTTTAAGCACTCCAAAGCTGAGCATGCCATTTTAACCCACAATGTGTTTCATTAGCTTGGAGACCTTCAACTGCAGTGGCACTAGCCACTAGTACCACTTAAATATTGTAAAATATTATTCTCGGACTAGTGCTTCTTTAAACTAGGCTATTTATTATATGCACTGAATATTATACCAAATTCAGCTTTTGAGGAATTTCAAGCTTGTGGCCAGGGACATGGAATGGAAAGCATTGACTGTTAAATAACATACAAATTAACTATCCACAAGTTTAACTCAAGGAACAGATTAATAAATCTGTCAGAAATGCCTATCCTCCTAAAAATATATTGTAATCTCAACATGTTACTGTAGCCCAGTAAAGACTTGGTGATATCAGTATAAATGATTTTATCTAGTATTTTTCTTTTCAAGATAAATCCAAAGGTGTTAAGATCACATTGGTTTTATGGTCATATTTGATATATGATAATATCATCTGTGTCTGCAGAATTTATGATATTAATATGAGGAGAATGGTGGGATTATTATTATGGGTCACACAGTATTACAGATCCCAATAATAGTACACCTAAAAAAAGAAAAACTGTCAGCTGTAGTGTAGTGTTAGTGCCCATCTTTTCAAGCTGTTGTAGCTCACATTAGAAAGAAGGCCATTTTAGCTAGGAGCATAACAATCTCATTGTATTAATCATTTTCTCTGTTTAAGCAATATGAGGATGTCTGCTTTCAATGACAGAAATAAAATCCTTGAAGGGAGCAGTCTGTGAAATAAACTCTGAAGGGACAGTGAGACTGCCTCGCTCTACTCCCCGTGGCCTAATTAAACGGTGGAAAAGCCACCATAAAAGAAATTAAATTTAAAAAGACAGATTAGCAACAGGAAGGGTGTGGCAGCAACTGATGAGCATGTAGTGCTTCATTTGCAAGTAACATGGGGAACGGTGGTGCTAAGAGGCAAAGTAGGGAGTTGCTGATCATGGTTTTGTGAGGAAGATTTTCTCTTTTGGCAATGTTTTCCTTTTGCAATCTTCTGCAGCAATACAACAAGAGAAAGGCATACTTACATCCCCTGATGTGCTGTTCTACTGGTAATATTTCATTAATAGGATGTATATGAATAAACAATTTATAATCAAGGTTTTAAAGATGCTTTTGAAAGTCTATACACATTTTTGTGTACGAAAGTATTAGAATTGGACCCAGGCCTTTCCTTGGATGATCTATAGATTGTTTGGGTTTAAAAAAAAAAAATGCTGGTTTTTTGCATTGAGAATATTTTTGTTGCCAAAAACAATTCAGCCATTGATTATTGTCTTGAAAATGTGAGGTTCAACTGCTGTGAACTGTGGAACTCTGAAATAGTAAATGATTGACTTTGGTAATAACACGTGATTGTTCCTGAGTATAACTGGTACAGTGCAACATGACTGAAAGAGCGCAAACTGTCCAAGAATTACAATTATTTTGAAGGCAGAAGATGAATGTAGGAAAATTGCCAAGACTGTTCTGTCTGGTGCAGTGTAATGTTCTCCATCTTCACGCCTTTGCTGTTTGGTGTAATTTGTGTTTGTGCGTGGTTTGTGTTTACACTAACCTACTGTTAATATTGACACTGCTAGAGAAAGTGCCAGTGGAAATCAGTGCCCAAGGTGCTCCTCTGTTTCAGTTTGAGTTCCTCCTTACCATTAGGAGTCCTCCCCTTGCAAAGCAAGACAGATCACTCATTTGGTGGGGTTTTGCTTCTGTTGTTTAGTTCAACAATCATGTGGTGTGTTTTTCACATAAATAGTACTTCATATCCAGCAGAATATATACATAAATCTAGGTGCAGGCAGTGCGCCTTGGTTTACTTTGTAAGCCAAGAAGAATACTATAAAGCTTATTTTTCTCTCCAGAGCATTCAAGTCTTTTAGCCAAATAAAGTTCAATGCTCTCTTGGCACTTAAGGCACGTGTTCAGGACTGCAGTGTGAGGATGAGACATAGATATGTGGGGCACCACAAAACCATTAATCATTAAGAAAAGTTTCTAAACAAAATTAACAAAGAATCACACCAAAAAAAGTCATGCTCCTTTGTTATGCAAATATCAGATCAGAGGCATCAGTGAAACTGGGAAAAGCTTGGCCCTGACTCTTCTCTGTAGGCCAAATTGCCCAAGCTTGCAGAGAAAACAGGACACATTGTTTGAGGCATGGTATAGTGAAAAAGTTCCCTTTATGTGCTTTTTGTCATTAAAATTTATGTCCCAAAGACAAGTCTTCCCAGAGACTTGCCTACAACATTTAGCCTTGCACTACCTTGAGTAGCATTTGTCTTTCAGACAAACTCCAGCCAGTCAGGATTGAACACCACCACACAGAATGGACTTTGTGGGTTTAATTCTTAAGGTAGTAAATGTTACAACAAAAATACTGGGGGTAGGAATTATTTTCTGTAGTTCTTTTAAAGAGGAAAAAATGATTAGATATTTCATCAACATGTTAGAGCTCTAATACATTCAGTATGTTCTGAAAGCTATCATTGCCTTTCACTGTTATTGTGTGCTGATTTTTATGTTATTGAAAAAATGTTATTGGACAGAATTTTGGTGACGATGTGCAGTTAAATACTGCGATTTGGGGAATGAGTAGAGGCTGCTTGATGATAATAAATGTAGGAAAAGGTATAAGTGAAAAGGCTGTTGCTTCTTTATGGCTAGCAGTATATATGGCTGTAGGCTAATCATGTTAGTGTCTATCGCATGAGGTTTTGTGTTAAAAAACATGATGCTTGAGGTTTTATGCATGTGCATTGCTTAGTGTTATGTTTTTGAGTTCCATACATCCTGAAAAATAAGCATATTTTATATGTATTATGCTTTTCTCTGCTTCGTTATTGCCAGAAGCTTGAAATCAATACTACTCTTTCTTTCTGATAATTAAAGGGATGGTTTATCTTTATATGGATCTTTAATTTTAATAAGCTAATAATTCTGATTTTAGCTACTATTATCTTAATAGCTAAGCCTTCTTAAACGTTTTTATCATAATTCCTTTGGATAGTGCTGCCACTTCTTTCAGCCTGCATGAATCCTTGCTCTATAGTGACGTCTGCTGGAAATGGTAAACTGAAATGTTCAAGGGCATGTTTAAGCTTTTCAGTTCAGGGTTGCTTGATCCTTTTACAGGCGTGAAGTATGCTCTGTATACAAAAGCAACATCACATTTTCCCATTCCCTAAGCAGATGTTGTTTCTTTTACTGGACTTGGTAGAATTTGGGCTTTATCTGGTAATAAAGTCATACTTCTTACGTTGAAGTATATTCCAGCAATGTAATTCATGACGCTTGCTCTGTGGTTGTCGCAGAAGTTGATAGTTGCAAGTCATCAAGTCCTGAGAAATAAGTGTTTATGCTTTGTATCAGATCCATAGTGAGGTGTTCAGATTCAGTTATCCAGCACTTTATACTGACAATCCTGTCACCAGTAGTTAAATAATAATAGAGGAGACAATGAAAGAAATTTATACTTTTAATCTGGCATTTAGAATTAGATTATATTTGCTTTATATCTTAAAAACAACAAAAAAAAAAGTTTAACAGTCAAAATAGACACCAGACATTTTGCATTAATAGAAAAGGAAAATAATGAGCCCATTTTTAAATGAGTTTGAAAACCAATCTGATTTTAGTTCTCACAATGCAGAGCAAATAAAATAAAAACTATCCTACTTTATTTACTAACCGATGAATTGAATTGTCCGCCTTTTATTACAGATATAAAACAAAGACTATGAAGAGGCAATCATTTTTGCAACTATCAGACTTCAGTAACATATCTCTTGTGGTTTAAATAACAGATAGTTTAAGTGTTTTTCCATTACCTTCGTGTAAATGAAAAATGCATAAAATATTTTAACAAGGCAAAGTAATCCAAGGAGATTGTTATTTTGTGTTACAAATTAGGTTATTTCTGTCATAAAATTAAAGGAAAAAAAATCAACGCAAGGACATTTCAGCTTAATATCATTTACCAGAAGGAACATGTAACAGATTTAATGAGCTAGCAGGTCACCTGAATCCAGCTGTTTCCGACCGGCTTTATGAAACGGAGAATGCAGCTAACAGTAGGAGGTAAGCATTATTACAAGCTCTCAAGGAGTTACAAAATCGATTTCTGCTTGAATGAATTAATTTAGATTATCAATTTATAACCAGCTACACGAATCCCATCAACTCAACAATTCAGTGAATGATCAGGCTCAGCCCTTGCAAGAGCTTAACAATTAGAGAGCTCTATAGTTATCTCCTGTCCTATGGTGTTGCTAACAAAGTTCCTTAGTTTGACAGAAAGAGGAGGAAAATGTTTGCTTAAGGACATTACAGGAGTGAAGCACGTCTTAGGTGAGGGAAAAAAGCAGCTACTGTAAAGCAACTGTGTTCTTGTGTCTTGCCTTCCTGGGAATTCCTCCAAAGATGACTGAAATGCAGTGATTTTTTTACTAACAAAAGAACATGACCAGTGCAGGGAAGAAACCAAACCATCTCATTTCAATCATGTGCTTCTAAAGAAAATAATTAAGGGTAGGGCGTGAAAACCCATGCTTATAACTATCGCTACAAGTTTAGACATGTAGTGCTGTTAAAAATGTCTTGCCTTTTTGCTGAAATGCAGCAAGGTGGTTCCTTTGCTTCCTTCTTTTTCTACTGCAGTCATTTAAACCTGTGCAAAGAGAATGCAAATTGCTGCTAGTCAGAATGTTACTGTTTTACATATACTTTGCACGAGTGTTAGATGGCTACTTGGGATGCAAGTCCTTGGTGATTCAGGCTGTTCATGTTTTAATCTTTGACTTATTTCCCTCTTCTAATATAGCAAAATGGTAAAAGTAAAAGGACATTTGCTGTGCATCAGTTGCTGCTGTCTCTCTAAGTATAAAATACAGTGGTTAGGCTTCCTTGCCTGTTCAGTCACTTTTGGCACCATCTTCACTATCTCAGAAGACAAAAGTAGTACAGCAAGTGCAGCACTTTCATAGCAGCATATGATTTACCACAGGGACATTAAACTTAAATAAGTAATTGTGTTTATAAATATCTTTTAACAAGAGCTGAGATTCTGGTATCAGTAATCAGAATCAGTGGTGAAGTATAAAAAGGTGATCAGCTGTTAGGCCGTAAAGCCTTATTGTTGCCTGAAAATAATCTCAAATTATTACATTTTAGGGCTGAGAAAAATCAATAGGTTTATATTTTTCTCCTTCTAAAAGGTGCATTTGCAGCGCAGTGTTCAAAGAGTAAAAGGCATGATGGCTTCTGTTAGGGACAAAATGAGTTGTACCTACATCATGTGGAAAGTATACCACTAAAAAGACCTCAAATTCCTGACAGTTTTAAACCACTGACAAAAACTGTTAAATAGCTCTGTTGCCCTTATGCCTTCAGAAAGTATGGGAAGAGGGAGAATTAAGTACTGGAAAAGCATCTGCTGGGAAAACTTGGATATGTTCACATGGCACTACCAGTACTTTTATTTTTTTCCTTTGCCTGGCTGTAAACGGCCTTCTCTAAATTCCTCTGGGCAGGCAAAGTTGAAGAAGACAATGTAAGCCTAGTCCAGTGGGACAATTAAAAATTACAAAAAAATGGGGTTTGTAGTCTTTTCTGTAATGTTAGCTCTAATTTGACAATCAGATTATTGTCTTGTTCCTTACTGTATAATTTTGGTTTAGCAATATTCTGTACTAGAAGAAGTCAGTGTTTGTGAGATGGTAGAATTTAAAAGTCTCTGATTTCCTGAAATAGGCATTGTACAGACCTTTAAGAAATAATAGTCCACCCTATAGACCTCACCATCTGTCTATTTCTTTTGAATGTCTCTCCAATTTTATCTTCCTGAAAAATTTTCCAGCCTATACGTGGCTCCTCAAGATCCATAAACTGACCATGCAGTAGGTTAACTAAGCACATGGGAGCTGTCAGCCCATCAGACAGTGAAGGAAATAACTCATCTGGGCATGTCCTTCTTTCCAGCTGTACCAACCACAGCAGGTATTACAGCTTTCGGGAAATAAGATTTAAAGTATATATGGCACTGATGACAGTGGACCTATAAGGCATTTTCACATTAATGCCTTGTGTCTTATGCACTTTCCCAACCACCAGCTCAAAAAACAAATTCAGAGGATGGAACAATGCTGCCACTGGACAGATACTTGGGATATTAATGGCTGAAGACTCTGGGGCTTTAAAAAGTCACTCTTAGTGTCAGCACTTTTTGCTGTCCTGAATGCAGTACTGGAAGCAATGTAATCCTGGCAGCACCATACCTCTTTTGTCTTTGCAGCATGAGTTTGCCACAGTTTTCTATACCACTGAACTCTTTCCAATACCCAAGCCGGCTCCTTCAAAGCTAATTGCAATGTCAGTGTGATCTCTACTATGATGGTTGAGTCTGAGGAAATAGCTAAATAAATCTCCCACTGTGAGCTTTCATTGAAGAAATTCTTTCTCTTGGATTTGGATAGTTTATCCCCTACACATGCTATCCTTCATGGAAGGGCAGCTAAAACTTAACACAAATGAGAGGCTCACTGACTTCCCAAATGGTAGTCTCTCACATCCAACAGTTATTGGGCTGAGATGAGCCTGTAACTTTGCTTTTGTGGGAAGAACCTCCTGCCCTGTGCCGTGTGAATCTCCCTTCCTCCTAATTGTCCTGTAGGTGAACAGCAGAGCGCATCTGCCACAAGGTGAAATCTATTGGCATAGACAGCCTAGGAACAGGGCCCTTTCTTGCCTGTGTGCTTTGATCAAGTATCAAAGCACATCAAGATCAAGTATATGGTCAAACACAGTAAGCTAAGTTTATGGGTGTTCTGTAGTAATGTCATTGCACTGTGGAGAGTTTTGACGAGAAGACAATTTAGGACTCTTTCCTCTGTGGTAAGAAAGGCATACTTATGATTCTCTCCATGACGTGTGTGGCTCCCATCTGGTGAGATGCCTCAGTGACAAGGCAGGAGTGTGTTACAGGTGAGGCAGCCTGTACCCCAAGCATGCAAGCTCTATGAGACACGTGCTGGCTCTAGGGCCAATGTGGGTGTTTCTGCATCATGATCCTGGAAAGGGGAGTGCTGCATGGAGGTACTTGAGCAGACAGAAGTGGCTGGGGGCAGCCAGGTGTGTTCATGGAACCATACCTGCAGAGCTGGTTGCAGCAAGGGTGGCGAAAGGGGTAGTCCAGCATAGCAAGGAAAAGGCCAGTAACAAAACAGTTTAAAATATTAGTAAGTCAAGTTCAGCCACAGAAATATGTGGAACTGTTGTCCCAGAGAGGATATACTGTGATTGTGCAGTGTTTGCAAAACAGCCAGCAGAAAAACCAATAGAGCTGAAAGAGAAAGCATGGCTGAACAAGGTCTGGGGATGTGGCCTTCAGGAGGCTAAATGCTTTTTGCACAGAGTGCTTGGGCACACTGGCAAAAATGCTGGTATTTGCTTTAAGACTTCCTGTGGTTTCTTGCAAATAACACAGGTTGTGTTAAATAAACACTGTTTCATGAGTTTCTCTCCTTCATTAGCAAAGTTCATGAGATTTTTAAACTGTCTTTCCGGTCAAAAAGGGTAATAATAGCCTTGTTATGTGTGGGATTTCCGTAGCATAGTTTCAAAAAGGTGCAAATGTGTTCATCAGAAGTGATTATTTGTTTAATTATGCCAGAGAATGCTGGTAAGCTTTTGGATTTTCTAATTTAGAAAAAGGCCAATGCAATTTTTTTCATTATTTTTATAACTCTAGCTATAATCAACTGTAATTTTTCAAACATATGTTTCCATTTTATTTTATGTTGGCAAAGCCTTTGAATGCAGTCCCTAGTGCATACCTTAACTACACCTCATAGAGGTTGTAAATACACCTCTCCTCAGCTGCATTGCAGCTAGAGACAGCGTCTGGCAGCAGGCTAGGATGGGCAAATGACCTCAAAATCCTGAGGGCCTATAGCAGCGGTGTTCCACATTATTGATAGTAGCAGAGATATTGACAGTCTGTGCTTGGAAGGAAAATAGGAGTTTGATATGACATATTGTGTGTCTCAGCAAGACTCATAAATAATTTTGACAAGTTTTTGTATGCATGGGAAAGTCCTTGATTCAGCCTCCCATAAAAATAAACTTCTATTATGGAATGTATTTGTCAAGTGGCTGTGTGATGGATGGAGCTGCGTTTACCCCTTGGCAGTTCGATGAGTTTTAGATGCACAGCTTACCAGAGAGGATTTACGGGCAGTACAGAAATAATTATTCAGTATGAAATACATAATTCCTGTACCTGAATTTTCATTTTTTATTATATTTTGTTTCTGTTGCATTTCTGGTCTTTAAGACAAAAGGCCTTGCCATTTTACATGGAGCTGTTGTACATCAGTAGTTTCTATTTCGAGAAACT
This sequence comes from Psittacus erithacus, assembly GCA_009867235.2. Taxonomy (NCBI): domain Eukaryota; kingdom Metazoa; phylum Chordata; class Aves; order Psittaciformes; family Psittacidae; genus Psittacus; species Psittacus erithacus. The sequence continues at coordinate 67,956 of WYDI02010769.1, read as the reverse complement.
AATCTATGTCCTTTCCCAAACCTGGCTTATATTTTGTTAATTGGATGGGAGCTTCTAATAAATTAGGCAAAAGCAGAGAAATTTACATTTAAAAACTAATATTTTTAGCAGTAAAAACTCTCTAGAAAGGATTCTTAGACTTCTAGAGGGGAAGAAGATTTAATATGTCAGATTAAATTTAGTTCCTTAGCCTGCATATTGCTAGTATTGCTTGCTTTCTCTTTTTTTTTTTTTTTTTTTTTAGTTTTTTAAACAGGTAGTAAGGTCCCATGAAGAGGTCTGATAGGGAGCCTAGATCACCTTGGCACATCTGTTGTTCTTCCTTAAGGCTCCTCCTGCAAAGCTGCCCTCCAGCTGTTTCTCTTTGCTTTTTTTACAGTAGTCTTTCTTTTCTGTCAGGGCTACTTTCGTATCTCCTCTTACCTCTGTCATTTCCTCCTGTTTATTTCTTATTCCTTTCACCTTTTCTATTTTTACTTGTTTAACTTTGTCTTTAAACTTGCTTTCTCATTCTTTTTTCTATTCCTATCCTCTTGATTGCATGTTCTCCCTACAGCTCATAGTTTCTCCAGCCTTTCTCCTTTACCTTGTTCCTACGTGTCCAATCCATTTCTTCTTACCTTTTTTCCTCTTTGTTCTCACCATCTTCATGTATTCTGGTTTATTTTTACACTGTTACTTTATGACTGTCTTTAGTTTTTAGCCTCTGCCCTCTCTATTATTTACCACTTCTAACAGTCATATTTCCTTCCCCTATTTGCAATTTCTGACCATGACCTTCTGGAGAATACCAGTTGTTCAGTGTCTCTAATTGGTAGTCTGCTTGGCTCCTACACATAATATGAAGCTTCCTAAAGCTGTGAGCATGGTACTTTTTTAGTCATTAAGAGAGGACTGTCCAGGTTTGGATAGTTCCCATATCCATGGTTGAGAAATCCCACCATCTCTTCTGTCCAGGAGAAGAGTATAGTCCTGAATGTGTTAATAAAGCTTTATGTTGTAAGAGACTCAAAAGAGTAGCAATTTTGAAAATAACTTTTAGCATTTAGTATGACACATCATGAATCAAGTTAGGAGATCCCACTCATCATAGGTGGGAATTATTGTGAATAGAGGAAGTTTAAAGAAATAGAAAACTATTTTTAAAAGTACAGTATGTATTTTAAGACTTGGTACTATTTACCATAGTCCCTAGACATGGCAAATTAGAATTCCTGTTCTTCATTAAAACACCTTCAGAGATTTGTGTAGAGCAATCTGAATGTAAAAAATGTGCCTACTCAAACAGTCGGTAAAAAAGACAGTATGTTAATCCTTACATTTAGTGCCTGAATTCCAGTAACTGGTTGCAATTTGAATTGTGCTAACCTCCTGTGTACTAGCACCAGGCTCAGCTGCTCGCATGCAGTTGGATTTGAATTGCCCTCTGATCTGCTGCTGCTTCTCCAGAATGCCATAGTTTCCATTGCCACCTCTTGCCTGTCTGCCCCAGGTGGACCTCTCAAATAGCCTTCAGCATCTCAGATGCCACTAGACACATAGACATGGGCAGCTGAGTCAATTCACATCTCTTTGTCTGTGTGCAAAATAATGTTACATATTTCTTCTACAATATTAGGATTCAGCTTAAGTTAGGAGTGGGGAATCATCAGTAAACTCATTAGGGCAATGTTAGTAAAGCTTTGGAGAACACCTAAATAGCAGGTGCCTGTCAGTTAAATCCTCTGACTGCCAGTCTCCCATACATGCAATACTACATGAGCATCCTGTAATTTTGAGTCATTATCTCCTACTACAATTGTCCACAAAAAGCCTATTTTTATTACTATTTTTTTTCAATCTTTTTTTCATGGACAGCTCCTGCCCAGCAAAACTCCATTGCTACTATCGTTTATCTAGATAACACGTGTAAATAGCAAGGATTTGTTTGCTACAGCTGGTTATGCCATTGCAAAAATCTGCCAGAGGTGAAAGGTAGTTGTGAATTGTGTCAGCACACACGGATCTGCGTTCATGCTGTGTTGTCTTACATAGGTCAGGGCGTCCATGCCATGGAGTTGGAAGAGTAAGTGTTCCCCATATTCCTGCCATCCCTACTAGGGAGAACACCTACTGAAGGGAAGGGAAGCACATAATCAGCTAGACTGGGCCCATAATTGGTAGAATCACTTTTTTCTTTAAAATAAAATCCCACAAAGCTCTTTTAAATAGTTGTCAGGTTTATTGGGGTATCGCCATTTGCTCCATGACAGTTGAAGGTCTGTTTGTACTTCCATTATAAACCTCCTTACTAGGAAAAAAATTATGACTTAGCTATTAAAAACATTCTTGGCCTAAATCTTATATAAGAAGCAAAAAAACATTTTTATAATGCTTTTCAGTTTATTTTTTTTTTTTTATCCTGTTGTCCATTTCTCTGGAATTTTGGTGCTGAAACAGGAAAAGTAATATTTTATAATTTTACCTGCTTTTCTTTCCCTGAATGTCTTGAGGTGGGGCTGAAATAGTTAAATTTAAATGATGAAGTAAATGTGCACTTAAGGGTTGTTTTTGTTTTATCTGGGGAGCTTTGAGGTTTGAGGAACTGCAGGAGGAAAGAGGATTGCTGCTGCCTGTTAAAGTATGTATTTATGAATGCCTTTAAACTTCCTCTCTTCATCTTCCCATTTCTGCTCTGCCTTCCCCGAACCTGCCACTTCATTTGCAAAATTCTTTTACCAGCATTTTTATTATGGATTCTTGTAGAGCTCTGTATTAACAGTGTTGTATTAATATGATGCTTTCTAATAAGTATCAAGCAATTTCTCAATGCACAGTGCTGTGTCAGAGATTTCTATTATTAATATCTTCAGGCAACTTCATTTCAATCCATATTGTGCTTCAAGGATCTGTCGAAGTGCACTTCAATGCATCTGAAAACATCCTCAAAATAAAGCAACATGGGTTGAAATTGAGGGGCCTGGAAGCAAACTAGAGGGGACACAATGACAGCTTAGTAAAAGTCCTAGTTTTCTCTAGTCTTGCTTTATTTTTTTATGCCACCATTAGACATAAAAAGTTGAACAACGGTTAAATACTGTGGCTTGCTATAGCAGTGTGTTGATCTCACTAGAAGAAATAGCACCAGCAGATCTGAGAGATAAGATTTTTCATTGTTTCTGAGTTTATGTTGTTGCACTCATTTGGTACCCAGATTTCAGAAGGTGAAACTGGAAGTGCTCTTGCTGATTTTTGAGCCATCTATCTGCACATAAAAAAAAACCAAAAAACAACACATTACTTTTATTCGTCAGAAGCAGTGTATGTTAGTGTATTGAATGCGTATGCAAGAAAGAAGTTTCTAAGCAGTGGCACTGTTACTGACTAGCTTTCAGTTTTCATTTACTCCTTCTCTTACGAGGATATAAGAAAGAATAAAAGAAGAGTTTTACCTGCTTTCTTTCTCTTTTTTGCCTTCAAAAAGTAAAGTGAGTAGCAAAGATAGTTACTTCCAAAGAGAGAATAATTTTAAGTGATTTTCTATAAGAAAATAAAAGAATTTTCAGAAAACAATAGATATATATTCTTGTTAAAAAAGTAAACTGCAAAAATGGGTATTGTGGAGCCTGTTTATACTAGTAGACACAAATGAAAAACAGTATCTTTGAAAATAGTTGCTCAACATTTAGTGTGGTATATATGGCCAAAATTCAATGCAAGAATATACTATTGCTGAGCTGGGTGGCAGTAGCTGCCCTCATACACAATTTTGTAGGTAAAAGGTCATCAGGGTTCAGGTCCAGGATCATTCTGTAGGTGTGTGGGTTGTTTCCCTAAACTAATATGTCCTGATTTAGTTACTTAATATAAGGAGATTTCTAGCTTGCATGCATCAGAGGAAAAACACTCAAAAATTAACTGTTAGTGTAATTGATAGTATGATACTTGACTCAATTTCAAGAGAAACTGAAAGACAACGAAGGGAACTGGTCATGCTTACCACAGTGACACACTGATACCCAGTGATTATAGTTATTCATCATGTATGTTTGTGTCTCTGTATGTATAATAATTACTATAACAGTTACCATAATTTAAAGATATAAATGTGGTCAGTAGTAGCTGTTTCACTTGTGACCAAAGTATATAAGGAAAAAGAGGAATATGTCATTTACTAATATGTACTCAAGACAGAAATGTATTTCTTTGTTTTAGGGAGTAGGTCTGTTTGTATTTCACAAAGGAACAGGCTACTTATTAATAGGCGAACATCAAAGTGTGTATAAAAAGTTTTGATGAAAAATTTGTTCGCATTTTATTACTCTTCCTATAGTTTGGCTAGATTTACCTTATGGAAAGTCCATTTAGACTGGTTATTCCAGTGGCATGTGGATAAACAGTCTCTGAAGAATGCTTGTGTATAGGTGTCCTCACCTTTGAGAGTACCTACCTACTAAATTGTGCTGTCTTTCAGTCCAGGAGCAATAGGGACACTTCCTTACCAACTCCTCAGAGTGTCACAACTTACCTAAAATACTGCAGTTTAAATCACAAAGGTAGATCACAGGACCTTCTATTTTTTTCTGTAGTAAATACAGCAAAAGATGTAGAAATAACATGGCCTGCTTTGTACATGAATGTTTTCAAGTCATGAGTGGAACTGAAGGTGCTTATTTCTTCAGTGGGTAAAAGCTTTGGGCATTTATTTTTTTTCCAAATACACCTAGGAATTCTGCATCTAAGTAGTGTAAAATACAGTGTACTGTAATTTTACAAGTTATGCCTTTGGAGGTTTATTGTAAGTATAATAGGCTTTCCTAGTATCAACTGGTGGCTTGTGGGTGATTTGTACAGTGAAGTTTCTAACTCAAGCCTTAGTTAGGTGCTATGTGCACCATGTCCACCAAAGAAGGATTTAAACCCTTATTTCAAAACTGGTGAGCATTTTTCAGGTGTCCATATTGACATGTAGGTACTTACAAGCTCCTTCATTTTACTTGGGGTCAAATTTATCTCTGCCATCTACAGTTTGAAGGTAAGAAAAAATGTGAAGGTGGCTTCTCAAAAACAAAAATAAATCTGTTGTTAGGGATTAACAGGACAAAAAAAGTAGCTTTGTAAAGTTGTGGTTTGGTTATCAACCAGAACCCAAAGACTGAGTGACAGTTCAAAAGGTTTTGATCTTATTATGTGAAACTTGCCCCTAACCATCCCCAACTCAGAACATGGGCTCCACAGCCCAACTTTGCCTGAAGAGATACAATCATGAATCTGTGGGTTGCAAAGGGTTTCTTTGCCTTCTGTATTTTTCCATCGTCGTATAGCCAAGCTTGGGAAGAACAAATTTGGCCTTCTTCATATTAAGCCTAAGGTAAAAATCTAGGAAATCACCATAAATAAAAAGAAACTGACCAAGCAACTTCATGTACTTTCTTTACACACCAGACGAACAAATAAAACATGTGCTTTACACTGAAGATGCATTTATTTGAATATAATGCACTATAATATTATAGTTGTTAAACTGAAAAAACCCAGGGATTGAAAGTTATTCAGTTTGCAGCGTAAGCTTTGTGCTGTGGCTTGGGTCTGTAGTGTAATACTATGCATGTAAATTATGGCATAAGAATCTCACATCCTTAAAGATATTTTTCAATTAAGATAGGAAGGTGAAGAATAAAAAGTCATTGACATAAAAGTCATTGACATGAATGACATCTGAAGTGGATCAGAAATCAAATCCTGAGGCAAATGGAACTGAAGCAACTAAATTTGAATTTTAGCAACTATTAATACTGTCTGGAAGAGGCTTTCTTCAAAGCCACTTTTCTTTAGGGTAGTTTAGTGCAGGCCAAACCATGGGTTGCATTCCCATGCTGAATTGCATTTTATTCATCCTAAATCATTCTTTTGACTTAAGAAGGGCTAATTCTAAATTATGGTACCACAGGCTATGAATATCATAATCCCCCATTGTAAACTCTGTTTATTGATGACTGAAGTGTGAAGTCTTTATTGCAGAATATTTTATCTTGTGTCTTTTGTCTCAGTTCCTATGGAGAAACACTAAAGTTTTGACTGATTTTTTTTCCCTTTTTGCGCCATGATTTCATCTGGTTTCTGCTTTTCAGAAAGTTTCAGCAAGTCTGGTTCATTTATTTGTGTGAAACTATGTGCTGTAAAAGGATTACCTTGTTAATTGTTTTTTTCCAATGCAGTTAAAAAAAATCTTATGCTTAAATAGGTGCTAATGTTTTCACTTTGAAAGTTGCCATGTTTACTGCCACAGTAAGGAGACAGTCATTTTATTATCCTAAGGATTTTTTAATGTGCCAAAACCAATCCTTTGTACATTATTTTCAATGCATTCCCCATGCAAGGGTCTCAGTTTTGTGCATTTTCTAATCTCTAATAGTCCGAATACCTGTGCAATCCTACATTATGATGTATGGACATGATTGCTGATACTGTGTTACAGGAAGAGTATTATTTTTGTTTTAGTGTCATGACTCAATTATATTTCTAATACAACAACATTTTATACAATAAATTTTCCTTCATAAAAGACTTCAGAACTTCATTAGTTTGACTGCAGCATTGATGGAGATGTGAATTTCAGTCATTCATGCTTCTGTTTTCTAACCTTTCTTTGCAGTTTCAAAAGTGAGTGTATTTTTAACAGTGCATAGTGTATACATGCCAATTTCCAACATCCTGCTGCATCTCAATTGCATTCTGATTTTTTAACTTTTTTTTTTTCCCCGTGGGGGCTTTTTATTCTTCTTTCAGTTTCACATGATGAAAAAGTAGCTGGCATGGATTTTCTCAGACTTTCCAGAGAGCATCACCAGGCAGGGACCCAGTCACGGAAAATCTCAGCCAACATGAAGAAAAAAAAGTTAAGAAAATGAAAACAAGTTATAATTTAAGCCAGACTATCAAACTTCTTGACAGACAGACACTAGGTTATATTATAGCAGTTTATTCTGGAGCCAAATGGCAAGAAAACCTTTTCATGCTATGTGATGGGACATATCTTCCTAAGCCAAACAGAATTATGTTGTAGACTACAGTTTGGGTAGCCAGATTTCAGTCTTCTGTTAAGCTTTGTATCAGCTTTATGAAAACCATAAGTGACTAGTTTATTTAGCAAGACTTTTTTTTTCTTTTTTTTTTTTATTGGGGTGGCGCCACAAAAGGTAGTGTGCTTTTTGTCAGCTGTGTCCGAGAAAGCATCAGGGACTTACAGGTACCACTGCTAGAAGGTTAAATAGAAGGTTAAGAACAAAGGAGGAAAGAAGTAAGGAAGAACCTCCAACCAGTCCTTCAGATGCATTTGGAGCTCATGCATCCCATCTTGGTTTGTTTCATTCCCTTTCTGAAACTCACTTCTCTCACTTCTCTTTCCAGTTCATTTCATTCTAGAGCTGACTTGTTTATCATTTCCTTTAGTTCGGCCTCTAACTGAAGTTTCAGAACTATCTCCTCACTGTACAGGGATGTTCCTTGTTTGTGTTTATTTTAACCTTAATATCTTCTTTCTCCATCCTCTCCTTTTTCATTTTTATTCTTCATGATTGTATCATCTACAATGTATAGCTAAATTGGTGTAAACATAATTTAAAGCAAGTGCACCCGTGTTCTAGGAATGTTTAGTGCGATTAGATGGATTTCATTGTAACTGGATGAATTACAGTATAAAACTTGCTAATAAAGGCAAGGCCACAACAGGGAGGACACTGAGACTACTGGCAGAGATGACAGTGATGGAAGGAGAAGCAGTACCTCAAGTGTGCAGGAAGGAGAGTAGAATAAGACAAAGACTGTGTGAGAAGTGCTTCCCACAGCTGTTGGCTATGTTAGATCTTGTACTCGTACCAATCAGCACACACGTACTTTTTCACCTCCTTTTTTCAAGAAAAATATTAAGCAAGTTGGTTTTCAGATACAGATTTTTGCCTCAGCTCATCTTCCTCATCTGCTCATTCTTTCCGTCTCCCTTCAAAAGCAAGTCCAAAGAGAAACATGGAGTAGTTCATATTTTACACGCTCTATATGCCTTATCCTGTGAATCAGAGACTTTGTTCCTTGGTACCAAAGTAAGTTGTACTGTATGATATTAAATTAGTAGAATCTGGGCTCTAAGGTGGAAGAACCGAAGAATCTGTTACTTTATGAGCAGTTTTTCTTTTTGTTGTTCTTATACAGCATTGTTTCAAGCACACAAAATTGCAGTATATAAATTCATTAAGTTTTATTATATTATCAGCAGTTACTCAGAAAATTGCTAAGCACAATTTCTGTGTTTTGTCTTTGGTTCTCATTGATTTTAGTGAAAGTCAAATACCTTAATCATCATTTGTACACCTATTCTTATACTAGAAACGGAAACTCACAGCTAAAACAGTGATTCTAATCACTTGCAACTAATTCTTCTCTAAAATATGTCAAATAGGCTTGGAGCTGATAAAGAATCTTGAATTTGAACCTCCTAAATTTCCAGGACCTGGAACTTGCATCAAGTTTTCACAAATTACACCCATTTCCATTATATGCCAAAATCAGGAGGCAAAAAAGTGCTCTACTTAGACATTCTCTGATTGCATATTTCAGTCTAAGTTCTGTCTCTGAAGCTCATCCTAGATCAAAAGGGTTTGAACAATTTACTTGTAAATATGAACAGGAAATTATTTCTCCAACACTATTCCAGCCATTTAGTCCAGTTACCTTTTAAATAGGCAATACAGTGTAATTTTAGATATGTTAAAAATGAGTAGCTGGTGCTTCCAGCCACACATCCCTGTACAGTTCCCCAACATTGCTGAATCTTTTTAGCACTCTAGCTGGTTATCATGAATTGAGGTTGGGTTTGGTTTGGTTTTTTTCCTGCTATTTTACCTACTGATGAAATGAGGCAGGGGAAGATTGCATGATACAGCAGTGGTCACAGAGTGAGTAAGTGTCAGAGCTAAGAACTTAAGCTGCTTCTTCCTGTCGCTTGCACCAAGTCTGTGAAGGTTTATGTTGGTGCATAATTAATGGAAGTGATTGCTTTTGCATTTTTTTTTAATCCAGATTGTAATGTAAGTATATGGTATATAATATTTGTTCTTTGCATTGCTCTTCAGATTTATTGTGGTCTTTCAAATCGTGTTTACATGAATTTCTGAAAGAACAAAACAGCACAGACTTTTAAATTAGAAATATTAGGCAATAAATAGTATAGCTGAAAATCAATAATAAAATGTAGGTGGCTTTTACTGCTAATTTAATTAAATCTGTATCATGTGTAAAATTGCATTTAGACACACAGGTAGAGCTGCTTACCCATATTGAAATGTAACTCTCATCTACCATTTGAAAACAAGCTGACATGTAACTTCCTATAAAAAATGAAATATTCTAAGATATCCAATATATCTGTGAATAAATGAGATGTGCAGAAGTAAAAAGGGAAAAAACAACTTTGAGTTGTCTAAAGAATTACATGACGATAATAGAGAGGTTTTGGTTTTTTTCCTTATTGATTATTCCCAGAACTTAAGGTTTCACAGTTAGATTGACAACTGAGTTATTTGCCCATACCTAGTGACTGACAATAGATAATGGAAAGGCTTTTACCATGATATAACAGCAGAGAATAATTTCTAATTTACTACTATAGTTCTCATCAAAAGTACCCCAGCAAAAACAGTAGATTTATCACTTCAATTACTGGAATTTCACATTTAGTTTAAAGAGACATGTTTCTATAATGTGACAGGCTTTACAGATTCTGAACTTCTTCAGACATTTCAGCTATCAGAGTAATCAGGGAAGGATATAAATGAAAGCAATTGTTTTAGTTTTATAACTTTCAGTGCTGTCTACTGGCAAGAAACGAAACAGGCCATAAACTGATGGTCTTTGCCAAGTCTATAAAAGGAAAAAAAAGACATTCCATATCACAGTCCTTTTACTTTTTTTAAAAAAACAACTGTCTGATACTGGATAGGAGTAACATTAAAATAGTATTCATTAGTATCTACAAACTAATTTTATATGTATATTTTTGAATTACCTACCTAGTGATAGTTAAATGTTATTTACTTCAAAATATATTAAGTATATTTTTAATGCATTTATTGATATCAGTTCTGTACAGCTTGCATGCCTCAAGTTATAAGAGAAAACCAAAAGATTAAAAGAAAGACTAACATAAAAAACAGTCAACAACCACAGGCTTGTGTACCCTAAAAAAAGTCCATGTGAGTTATTTAAAGCTGATTTTAAATATTCAGACAGGTAGTATTTTCTGCTTTGGGGGAAGATGGGGTGTTCAGGCTTTTTTATTGAGGAGAAGGTCTACAGTTTCTATAATTCACCCTCCCCCCCCCACACTTGGTTGTTCTCAGGTTGGGAAATAGCAAATGCTGCATGTAAACTGGGGACCCTGGTGCACTTCTTAGGTTCCAGACACAGATATCCTAGATATGTCCCAATAGCATGTCAGGGAATATCTGCCCACATAGTCCCATATGCCCCTTTTCTTCTGCTTCCTAGAGTGCCCTGATTTCTTGTGCAAAGGCAACCTTTGCACGTAAGGTGATCAGGGACTCAGGATACTCACCAAAATGCTGTTGTGTTGTGGCACCCTCCCATCAGTCGGCTTAAATAAAGACATCTTTGTGGAGTACTGTGCTGTACTTCCCATCTTACAGCAAGATAAATCAGTGCACCACAGGAGATCTGATCTACCTCTAGATTCACTTCAGGAGATTTGGATCTGTCTCTGGATAAACAGCCTTTATCCTCACATGCTCATGCACACAGACATACCAGTTCTTCCAGAAATTTCCCTTTTGTGGACAGCCCTTGGCAATCTCTCCCATTTCTCAATAAATAAAAGGCATTGAAGGAAGCTTTCATAAAAGATCCCTACGAGAGAAAGTCTGCATGTTTCCACATAGGATTCCCAGTTCTTCTGCAAACAGAGTCATTACTCTTAAATACAGTCTTACTCAGGGGTCTTCCTATCTCCTCTCAGGCCAGGGAGCAGGTGTTTAGACCTGAGAATCAAACCCATATGTCTTGAGTGCACACTACAGAAGGCTTTCACTGATGTGCCAGGTCAGGCGTGCTCTATTGTGTTACCCACACCAAGGTGCTAGCCTGGGAAAGCACCGTAATAAAACCTCACCAACTAGTGAAAGCAGAGGAGATTTTGCCACACCTGTTGTAGAATTCATAAATAAATTGACACAATTACGATATTTGGTATAAATAAAATGCCATTGCACATGGTGCCTCTGATAGTCTGATGATTGCCAGGGTGCAGCTTGTATTACAGAGCATGCGTTTACTTGAAAAAAGGGGAGTTTATTATATGTGAAAGTGGTCTTATTCGGGATTTGCTGTAGAAGTAGAGCACTGGAGTAGTTAATCCAGCTCTACAATTTTATTGCATGTTACAGCTGAATTTTCAAGAAAGGCTGTGATTTAGATCACAGAAAGGCAATATCTAAATGCTATATATGGTGTCAAACGTGCATAACTGATTAAGTGCGTCTGTTTATGAGGTACAATACTTGAGTGATACTGTTCTTGAGGAGTTCTGTTAGGCTGAACAACATAGCTGCAGGTTAAAAGACTAGATTACGTTTATACCCATGATTGAAAGTAGATATTAATAGTCACATATTCCAGTATTCTTTATTTTTGTTTATTTACTCTTACAGAGGCCAGGGAGGAGGTTTTCATTAGTTCTGTGCCAATGAATTTCTAACCTCTCAACCTTAAGAAAGCAAAGTAAGGGACTTTCAGTTCCAAGGTGGCATCCCCAAATGAACCTTCAAGTCTTCATTGATTTATATAGATTCTTCCTCTCAAAACTGAAGGTAGCGATATTTTGGCACATGATTAGCTTTTTATTTATAATATTCATAAAGTAGTAATTCAGGCAGTTTAGCAGCAGAAGTGCTAAGCCTAAGTTAAACTTGGGATAAGTGTTTTCTTGACAGAATTTTTTCAAATAATTTCATCTCACAGTCATGAAGAATGGCAGATGTTTGCAAATCTTGGCATAAAACTGATTGAAATATTTTAAGAAAACTGAAATAATGTCAGTGGCAAAATTTATTTTACCAAGTGCAGATGTAAGACATCAAGTTCTCAGACTGATGGCAGAATTAACAAAAAACACCATCTGGTTCAATAATTATCTGAAAATACCCATATTCTTGGATTTGCTTTAATACCACTTAGTTCCAGCTTTATTTTATCTGTGTTTGCACACCAATGAGACTAGATTGTGCAGAATGAAGACTACTTCCATCTGATCATTTTTTAAAAACAACGTGTTTTTGCATGAATAATGAATCTTTGAATTGTTACTAAACAAGCAAATTATTTGCGTATGTGTCACATCGGTTATCAAGTTTGCACATATGACAGCTTCAACAGCCGTCACATAAAATGCATAGAGCTTGTAACCATATGTTTTTGCTTGACAAAAAGCTAAAACTCAAGATCAATTTTCAATATGGAATGCACAAATTAACACTTTAAAATGCACCACAAATTTGGCAAAATTTGCAGAAATAGCATGTTTCTAGATATTAACTGGTATCTTTGGATTCGACCTTAAGCTATTCAATCATTTTGATTAAAAGACTGATTTCTCATAAAACCACAGTCTGTTGGAGGCGCAAAGCCAATGACATTTGAGCATTCATATATTTTCATAAACTTTGAACAATGTCAGGGAGACACCTCTTCAATCTTGGCCACACAACAGCAGGGTATTCAATCTTTCTTTAGCTTAAGACAGAAAATTTGAATATCAGCATAGGGTTATTAATGTGACAGTTCACATGGTGTGCACCATGTTGATTCTTAAAAAGCAAATCTGTGGAATGTATAGAACACTCTGCTTAGCACTCTTGCTGCTAAAAAACTAACAGAAAGACATAAAATGCATTTTTATGTCTTGATCGTTTCACTTAGTAGTAAAACACGAAGAAAATTTGCTATGGTTTTACACCTTGGAAGTTACTGTTATTATTTCTGTGATTATATCATCTATTGTGTCTAATATTGAAGATGTACAATAGATATACTGTATTATTTCATTCTTTTTGTTCGCAAAAATGGCATTAGCAAGTGGCTAAGCAGCCACGCAGCTAAATATTTAGTTACTCTGCCTCCCCATCTTTCTTGGCTGAATTAACATCTGTCAGAATTTATAGCATTCCAAATAAATAAATAGACACACACACACACACCCCCCGCTTATTTCTTTAAATTTCGATTTTTGAGTAATGTAATGCTGTTCAATGTAAGCATGTCATTTTACATTACATCATGTTGTAGGTCAGATGCAATGTAACTTTTTATGATGCATTGTAAATGACAAAACATGCTGCAATATGTGATATATATTGGTACGTGCCCCTGATAACACTGCTTTTTCTTAAGAGTGTTGTCGCCTGAGCAGCTTGGGAGAAACCAGATGGGCTGTGAGGGGAGGATGAGCAATTCTGTCTTGCCCGAACTGCAAATGTGACAACACACTGTTAAGACAGGAGACAGTGAGGTGCATGTGTTAATATAATGCAAGGCACCCACAGATGTCCCGAAGTTTTTATTTAAAAAGCCCTGCTAAACAAACAAAACCCAGAATCTCATCCTATTTCAGTGGTAGTGGGAAAATCCACTATTACTATTGTACAAGGTGGGGTAGAAGTCAAATTAAGCTCAGATCCATGGATGCCTGCTAATAAATACTGACCACTCCTGACTGGAAAGAAACAAGGAATGTATCTTACAATTCAGCTTTGCAGTCCTCTGGGCAATTCTAGATTCACTTCAATAATCTAATATTTCTGTAGCATCTCCTGTCTCAAAGGATGTTGAAACCTGTTACAATCTTCTAGCACATTCAGAAGACTTCACTCCCCACTGAAAATCAGAAGTAGCTAGGTGAAATTTGTAGGGTTTTCAACAGAGAGCAACAACATTACATGACTAATGTCGTTTTCAGTTTAAACTGTAGAGGAAACCCAGATAAGCATACTGTAACTAAAAAAATACTGGAATTTTACCAGGACAGCCTTGGTTTTGGATAATGTGCTGCAGGAGTCTACCCAAAGTGTCTCATCTGAAAAATTGCACAGCATTTCCAGCTGCATAGTGCCTCACAGTGATAGCAACAAATGTAGTAGGAAGTCAATGATCTTAATGACTTGAAATGTCCTAGTTTGGAGAATAAAAAGGCTTCGTTCCATGGTATTGTGATCCTGTGTGCAAGTTGTTCAACATTATGCTTTCAGTATTACCAGTTTACTCTCATTGTGTCTTCAGACTGTGAACCATTTCAATGGGTTGTTTCCCTCAGCTCCTGTGTTTGTACAGGACCAGACACAATGGCCCTAAGATCAATTACAATAATTGTCAATTAAACACTACTAATACTATTTATTGCTGTGCAGAGGTCATTCCTGACTCAGAAGCAAAAGCAGCATTGTAGAGGCTCACCACTAACTTTCCCCTGCACTTGCACTTATCTTGATTGAAGAATTGTCATCTCCAGTCTCCGCCTCAGTTTCTGAGATTAATGAGGTTGTTGGCATAAAGTTAGACCCACAGGGCAAGTTGTGCTGCTGGTTTAGATGGTATTACCCATCCATGTATTTGCTTGTGTGTGTATTTCTCAGTTGATTACGTACTGGTTTATTGTTGTAAGGTTGGTTGGACTTAATTTTTCACAAATGGCAGAGTTGCACATGGTTACCTAAATAAAAAGTAGTAAGCTACATCCAGAAGCCTATAATAAAGTAACACACTATCTTAATAACTGTGCATATTTAGAGGTGTGCATCTGTATAACTTTTTTGTACAAAAATAATATTTTGTTTGCATTTAGTTTTTAGACTCATTCCTTATCTTTAGAACACTTTGGCTTTACTACACCTTCTCCTGCCTATGCAGTTGAACAAGATGTTCACAAAAATCTTCTGGAGAGTTTTATTTGAGTTCTGTTCTCTTCAACAGTAGAAAAGTGAAGGCATAGGAAAAATAATAATAATAAAAATAAAATGCAGTAGCAAATAATTTTGTGTAGTGGTTAAAAATGCCTTAACTTGAAGAAGACTGTTATTTTATGTACCCAAGTAGAGGTCTTTACTGAAACCTTCTAGCAGTGAAAGGATTTCTTTCCTTTTCCCAAGACTTGTAAAGAGAATGTTGCTATATAATGAAAGAATCTACAGGACAAAATCTTTCCTATTTTAACACAGATACCATGTCACTGCCTCTCTTCTACTTGTGTGGTTGTGATGAAAGCTATATGAATGGCTGAGCTGTTTCGAAAAGCTGTATTTTCAATCTGAGCAAAGAATAACTGGGAAGACTAAGAGCTTCTTCATGCTGCTTCTTTTTCCACTAACTTTTCTTCTTCCTTATTCAGCTGCAGTAGAAATTGGGTGGGAATTGATAATCCTTTAGGAATGTAGCTTTTGACACTTATCTGGTGGATGATAATTAATGCATTCCAAGAGGATTATCATAGTGGACTGTAGTTATAAAAGAGTGACATTCCATTTACGTGGATGAAACTTTAATATATGGCTCTCTACCATGTAGTTTTAGGAGAAATCTCTCACCTTTCAACTGCAGTCAGCGTAGCTCCACCCATTCCAGCTGTAATGAGAGCAACTGTAGGCACAGGCAGTTTTTACCAGTATGTTACCAAGCCTTAAAAGCACAGAAAACCAAAATATTATTATTAACACAGCATGTACTTAATTGTTTCTGTGGTATTCACGATGAAACGTTTTAGGTTTATTGGCTTCAAGAGGAGTAATGTTTGCAAAGAATTTTAAATAGAGGATGAAGGCTGAGGGCAATGGGATTAAGACAGATAACTGGTCTTTGTAAGCAGCATTTTAATTATAAACTCCACTCTAGTATTGCAATGGAATGAAAGTTTCATAGACAAGTTGCTCAGAACTATCTTTAAAAACTCTTGCAAATTGCTGTATTCCTTCACTAATAAAGTAATTTTTTTTTATGATTTATTATAATGCTTTTGAGCAAGGTTAGCTGATCTGCTCTACTTTCTATTGGGCAGACCTATGAGGGGAAGCAGCCCCTCTCCCTAAAATCAGTGGGATTTGGAAATTACTTGCTCATCCCACCATTATATGGGGCAGGATTCTGTCCCCCTCCATGGGTCTGTGAACCATTTGGCTCAGTCAAAAGGACCAGTTTCTTTATGGTTTTGGCTGCTGAGTGGTAAAATTTCCTATAGAAGATGCATGGATTTTGCATCTGTTTAAAATAAAGAATATTGAAGAGGATGATAGCTATAAATTACTGCCTTTAGATTCAAAGTGTTACAAAACACAATATGGCAGCAGCAAAAAGGTTATAACTGACAATCTTGTGCATTGCTGTACAATCAAGGTAATTTTTATAACCTGGAAGCAATATCCCACTATGATTCAAATGCAGAAGAGTTGACAATATACACTTGAATGTACCTTTGCATTTGTACTTCACTCTCCTAAATTAATCTCATGAAGGAAGTGTTGCAAGCCATCAGCCTTTTGTCAGGATGGGCTTTGTTTTCTGTTTCACTGCACTGACTTCTGCATTGCATTGTGGATGCTATATGGATGTTAACAGGCACGCTGTACTAATCCATAGCAGCAACCCATCCCTCTTCAGCAAGAAAATCTTGTTTCTAATATTTCATTAATACGTTTGTTTGGTTCAGTATTTGGATTTGTTGCCTGTTTATGTGGTTAACTACCTTTTTGTATGAACTACTGCCAATCTGCAAAAAACCACGCTGAAAAATAAATCGAAGATGTCAGACAATTCTTAAAACGACAAGAATAGTTTCAAAATCACAGTATTCTGTAAGGTACCCAAGTAGAGGTCAAATTCCTCCTCTACTTTCTGATGCACAGTAAAGATTATATAAATGTTGAAAAAGAATGGCATCTCAAAAAATACATTGCATTTATGTAGAAAGCAAATTCGTGTCATTGAGTTGTAGATGTAGGAAATGGAAACAATCTATGGGATCCCCTAGTCGAATCCACATGAGGTACATGACTGCTGAATAAAATATCTTCTGTAGTGCTCTGACCAGTCTTTGCTGTGAAAAACAAAGATCCATTTAAATTGAAATTTTAAAGAGTTTCAAAAAGAAAGAAAAACTCAACATTTTTAAGAATGTGAACTCAACATCTATAAGAATCAGAAACTCCTTTTAAATATCCCCATGCAATATATAGCATAGCATTGGAGTTGATGCAGAGAAGTTGTTGTATTTCAGTCATTAAAAGCTTAATTTTCTCCTCAGTAAATGTTTATATTTTTTAATATTCCACTTCATAGAATGGTATTATGCTGTTCATATTTTGATTACCACAAGTGAGGGTATTTTTGTTGTACTGAAGTAACACTTTAGCAGTGTATTAATAATGTTGGATGTCCGCTGACATATGTTGCAGTACTTCCTTACAAATTAGTATGCCTACAATGAATTTACACTTATATAATGGAAGTAGCCCTAACATTTTAGACAGGGCCTGATTGAAACTTTTTGGCAGCCCATGGCAAATATTTTTACTTATTTCAGTAGGATTTGGATCAGGCCTTTTGAATTTACATTAAGGACAGTCCTAAGGCCATCTTCAAGACCAAACTTCTGTGCTGCACAGATGACAAGCCTACACTCTGAGGGACGACCAGAGCACACCTTAAGGTTCTTATGTGCTGTGAT
Organism: Psittacus erithacus; assembly: GCA_009867235.2. Taxonomy (NCBI): domain Eukaryota; kingdom Metazoa; phylum Chordata; class Aves; order Psittaciformes; family Psittacidae; genus Psittacus; species Psittacus erithacus. Next base: position 50,204 of record WYDI02010769.1, on the reverse strand, counting down.
GGGTAGCATGTTGCCAGGATGCCTGGCTAGGCCATATTGTGGCAATTATACCAGAGGCACAGCAGAAATAAGTACCATGTGTACAATGAATATGAGAGATATTTTCAAACTAAGAGGAATCCTGGAACAAATAAGTCAGTTAAAGTCTCCTTGATCTCCCATTATTTTTCTCAGCAATATTTTTCTCTTTTTACTTTGTGCTGATTTATTGCACATCTATATTGTTATCTTCGTTAGGCTTCTAAGAAAATCTCAATTTTATCTGGCCCCATGGCAGACGCCATGACAACTTGATGTTTCTTGCCCCCTCACTTTCAAATGATGAGAATTGCAGTCTGCTGTCTTTTTGACATTAGGGAAATAGTTCTAGGTAACTCTGCAGATTAATGCAACAAACGTAGTGTGGTACCCAAATGTTTCAAAATATTTCAGGTGAATCTCAGTCTCATTGTCACCACAATGGCCCATTCTCTCCTATTCCAAAAAGTATTCATACATATGCTAAATCTGGCTTGATTTCTTCTTCCTTTCATTTTTTAGGTTCAAATAGTAATAATGATTAATAATATAATGGCCCTAAGACATTTATTTCCTCTTTCAAAAAGGGAGTAAGTAAATTTATTCTTTCACAAAAGGACATCAGTTTTAAAGTGTATAGGGAAAATGTATCAAAATATTAATTAGACTTTTATTTTGCTAGTTTGCATTAGACAGATGGAATTCTGATCTTTAACAGCATCATGACTCATGAAACTGCTTGTGTACTAAAATGCCATTATTAACACAACAGTAGTTTTCAGCAGTTGGTAATTATTGGCATAATTAAACATTTATCAAGAAATAAGTATTTATCATTCATTAAATTTTCATTAAAAATCCATCTTAGCACAAGCTAGATTAGCCGGTGATTTTCAAGTGATAACTTCTTAACTTCTGGCAGGAATGTAGAGCATTTTGATGGCAAAGAAAGTCATGTATAACGCAACCTTTCACGTTTTGTAAACAGTTATAACATTGCAGATTTAGGAGTATTATTTTTAAGCATTCTGTAAAAGTCAAATAAGAAAGTACTTGGGTATTTTCTGTAGGGTTTACCAACTTTGGCACTTTTTCTCAGTGTATTTCGGAAAACAAGATGCCCTTAGCTGTGAAAAGCCAGTCCTGAGTATGCTTTATAACTGAATTTACTTGACTTAAATTCCCTCAAAGCCTGATATGTTTACATATATCGGGACATTGGCATTTGTGAGTGGGCCTTTTCATAAAATCTATTGCAAAAGGATGGAACCTTAGACTAGACATTTTTAATTGGGAAATCTTGAAGATCTGTCTGGTCCTGATGTAATATTTTCCAACCCTAATACTTCTTGTTGCTAAAGAGGAAAATATGCAAGTTTTATTATTTAAAAGAATGAGACCTGTTACATCTTTGAAAGGTTTTGGTTTTATTTTGCAGAGTCTCAGGCATTATTCCTGGTTTTTGTTTTATTTTGCAGAGTGTCAGACATTATTCCTGGTCTGTTCTATTTTTATCAATTCCTTTAGATGGCAGATTTATTATTTTTTGCCATGTTTAGGTATGAATAAAGGTAATTTGTGTGAATTTCAGCATGCTGAAAGATAAGGTTTACTCAACACCCTGTAGTTCTCTCTCATTCCAGTTTTCTTATTTAAATACTCTTAAGTCTTTTCTCCTTGGCTATTTGTTGGGGGTTTTTGTGGTTCTCTGCTATTTCCACTAACCCCTATTATCACAGAAGCACTGGTTTACTTAATCTTGAAGCTACTGATTGGCTACTTTACTTTCCAGTCCTTTGTTTCTTCTCTTGCTCATAGGTACGATAGGATATATCACTTAACCCCTCCTAGGCAGTCGCTGTTTTGCAAGAGGTACCAATTTGGCAAGGTTAGTGTAAGTTTAAAGCACTCTAATGTGATTGTCTAGATTGTGATGGAGAAAAAAACCAATATTCAGCGAGAAAGACTGTCTCGTAAAGCTCCTTCACGTACATGCAAGTGCTTCGCATCTTAGGCCATATTCAGCAACTTTGTATTTTCTCTTGGGCAAAAAATTTACTGTATCAGTGCTTTTATGTCACAAGAATGAATTGAATTCGTACCCTTTAGTGCAAACAACAATAGACAGAGTGGTAACCTAGTGGAAAACAAATAGACGCCCCGTCCCTTTTGGGGATTCAGAGAGGTTCAGAAAGATGGAGCTGACGGTAGAGAGGTGGCAGATAAAAACAGGCTGAAGCAGGAAAGAATCCTGCGGTCATTTATTACCATGCCATCTTCATAGTGTTTGCTGAACCAAGGTGCAGAGTAATGATTCAGACAAATGATGTTAATAATAATAGCTGGCCCTTTGGCAAAAATGCAATACCTAGTTTTGCAGCATGAGACCTAATCAGATTCTCCAAAACTTGCTTCAGAAGGATAGAATTTTTTGTCATCAGGTTTTCCATCAACTGATTCTCTTTGGACACTGTATTTTTAAAGGAAGCAAAGTTATGAGCAATTATTTTCCACTCGGGGGGAAGAAAGATTTTAATTATTATGATATTTAATATGTAGTTTAAAGCTAGTTTTAAAATAGGATGTTATTTCGAGTTTATTTATGGTGGAAGTTGAACTGTTAAAATCAATAGTATCTACAAGATACTTTTAGTAATCATGGATTACTTCATTGCATTTACAAACTTTCTGGAGTTCATTGTCTTTTTTTCTTTCCCACATTATCAAGAATTCACCTCTTTTATTCCAAGTGAATAATAGCGAGTATGCTTTACAATATTTTTTGTTGCACACAGAGTATCACCAGTAAAAGTGAGCTCCATGTAAAGCCTAGCTGTGGATTTTAAACACAGGGTGGGTGTTAGTACTGTTGATCTGATTAATTGCTTTGATGTCAACAGATCTTTTATTTGTACATAAAAGGACATTTTCACCTCCAAAAGCTTACTAACCATTTTGTACTGTTCAGATATGATATGGTTTTGTTGTTCTTTTTAATAATACCTGTAGTTTTAGGCTTATAGGTTGCAATTATTTTTATTAGCTGCTGTTCCGTTAACAACCAACATCTGTTTTAATCTAAACATCATCAGACTTATTAATTAGGTACATTTTGGCATCAATTTATCACACATGCTTTGACACTTTTGATACTTGAAGCATAAGCTATTATGTGTAATGAAAAAAAATAAGTATGATTTGGAGTCAGTGTTATACATCATCTGTAGGGGACAATTATGTTGGCATGTGGGAGGTTAATGTACACACTGTAGATTCCTTTGCTTGATTTGCTGTTTTCTTCTTCATAACTCTAGGTAAACAGTTTGTGCTGCCATTTAATGCACAGGTTAAGTGTAGTTGCAGGCTATTATACATCATTAGAGTAAGTAATATTCAGCTGTGGAAGAAAGATGGAAGCTTTTCACTTGTAGCCACTTGGACATTTCATTTTTCATCTAGTATGCCACAGCAAAAATTAGTTGTGGCAGGCCTGATGTAATTTATAGCCTGGTACCCTGAAATTAAGCAATGAATCACACCATTTTGGCTGATTAGAGTTAATGCATTTTTTCCAATGACATATTTTGTAAAACAATGCAGTTTATTCTAAACTTTGCTTTCTCAGACCTAGTAATTTCTCACGTCAACCTGTGCAATGGATTGTACCATGTACAGTGCAGTCTATCACCACATTTCTTTTGGTATTGTACTGTAGTGATCTTCCACTTTAAAAACCATCTTCCCTTTCTTTCCTAATTTTTTTTCACTAGAAAACATTAACTTTCCTTCTGTCTCCCACCCTCCATTCTCAAGCCAGACAATTCAAAAGCAAACCACAGAGTAACGCAATTCAATGCAGCTTGATTGAAAGTGCGGGATGTAATGATCAAGTGAGTAGAGACCATTGGATTGTGCCTCAGGCCTTCACACTCTGGATCTGGTCAATAACAAATTTATTACTAATCAAATCCAATAAATACAAAACAGCATACATTTATTTTTATTTGTCACTTAGCTGGTCACAGACTAATAATAAAATAGGTAAGCCAGAGACTGCCTTTCAGAAGAAAACACTGTGGCTGATGCATACTGCGCTTAAAGCTCCTATATGTTACAAGGAGGCAGTTGGTACCCAAGAAGCATCATTGTGTATGTCTGATTACCAGTGGACATTGTGTCCCACTTGCCTGTGGAATATATTAATGGTGCCAGCTCTTGAATTTGGAGGGTTCTGTTAGCTGAGATACTTTGTGATAGGGAGAGGTATCACTGCACAACAGGATCTATAGGTATTAGTGTCAAGAAGAATAATGTCTTCCTCACCCTTTCTCCTGGGTTATTGCATGGGCTATTCAAAGACTGGGATGAGTTAATAGAAAACAAAGAAACTAAAGGTGTTTGGGGAAGCGAGCGGAATCTACAACATAGCTGAGACGTGAATTTTACTGTTGCCAAAAATGATGTGCGACTGTTCTTTCTCCCCAAAGCACTAGCATGCATAAGAGCACATGACATAATCATTGCAGGCATCTTACACCATGTAAAACTGATACAGACAAACAGTGCACAGCTAATGTAAAGCTAACATTCAGTATCCAGGATTTTTTTTGTATTCACATATTTTTATATGTGTGTGCATGACATTTAGCTAAAACTTCTTGATGCTGCAATTTGTTATGCAGACACATTGTGAATTACAAAGTATGTGCCAAAGATACAACCTAAATAAAATTATTGGGAGTATTTAACAATATGAAAAGTGCAGCATATGTAGCTTGAAAGTCTCACAGTACAAAAATTCCTCCTTTCTTAGCTGCTGGAATCACTGTATTTTTGAATGGTTTATGGAAAAACCCAGCCACAGTCTGCAACACATAGGAGAAAAAGTCAGCACACCTGCAAGACTCCAGCCTACCTTGTTCACACCCAAGATAGGAGAAAATGATTTATTATCTGTCTCCTGAATTTCTCTGAGCATTCTGTCTAAACCTTAAAAGCAGATTACATTTGCGATTAAACCTTAACAAATGTTGTTTTAACTAGACTGCAATATATGTTATTGACAACACGCTTTTTTCCCCCCTGAAAATAACATTGGTGCTTAGGCATGCAATTTACAAAAATGACAAGGAAGGGTGGTACTTTTCTCAAGGTGAATGTGAGTTGACTGATTAGCTGGTATTTTAACTTAGATTCTTGCAAATTACAGACATAAGAAACCCTGCAATTTATATGTACTTTAGAAGTGAAAGCTTTAATCCCATGATTCATGAAAGTAAAGTGGTAATAATTTAAGTACCATATTTTATTTATCCCTCAGAGTTGTCAGCTGATACCAGAAGTATTCTCACTATTTTTGGGTTGCTGCCTTTGGCCACCTAATTGCTTCTTAGGAAGTAAGAGGGAAATTGCTTATATAACTACATGGATTGTCTTTGGCAACGTCAAGCCAAGGCATCAATCAGTCCATCTGGGTAAAATCACAAGCTGACTCCGATATTGCTAAATATTTATACTGTCAAATACACACAGACATCCAGATGAAAAGAGGCATTCATTAGGAATGCTCCAGCTTGTCAGTTTAAAGATGTAGATTAGAGCAAAACCTCCCACTATGATACTGAGTGCTCAGGAAAAGTCTATATTTAGCCATTCTGAGCAATAAATATCATCATATTGCCTCATTTAGGTAAATAGAGAATGAATATTGTCAAGATGATCTAGAGATAATGTAAACAGATTCTTGTTCAGAGTCTGTGTTACTAGGGTAAATTCCGGGACATTGGTGTGCTGCTGATGCTTTTTGGTTTAACCCTTTTCCTTAATTGCATTCCCCTCCCCTTTACAGTAACAGTAAAATTTGTTCCTTGCAGATGAGAAGGCAAGGGGGAAGGCAGGGGAGAAAAAGATAAGGTGGGGTTTCTTTTTAAACAAAAGGTGATTTCAAATTCTAACTGAGTTATTACAGTAATTAGTAGTTTTGCTCTAATATTTTCTTGGCACTGCTAAAGGCTGCTGCTGCTGTTGCTGGAAAATACGGATATCTGTAGCAACGCTGAAGCTCATTCCAGAGTTTAACACAGGAACTGACAAAGCCCATCAGTCAGAAGAACGTCACAGCTCTGAGGCTAAGACATGATTTCAAGAGCGCACCCAGTTAGGACTCATGGTGGAATTTCTTTTGTAGCACTTTTTTTTTTATTTGTGGTAAGACGAGCAAATTGTAAGAATAAGTAATGAAAGATGACTGCTTTAACAAGAATTACGTTACTGTCCTGCTTCAAACTGGGTGGTTTGTCCTGGCAAATTAAGAGTAAAATTTGTTCCCTATCCTATGTACACAAAAAAGATAGCAGAAGGGTTTTTTTACCTTTTGGGGAAGGCTTGTGCCTCCCTCAGTAGAACTGGCACCTTGGAAGTTACATACAAGGAGAGTGGCGACTGATGTCAAAGTTTTAGTTAATTACACTAGATGATTTTTTAGATTAATAATTAACATCTCTCTTTATAACTAAATATCTGTAATTAATCAGCAAATCATAATGTGGAGAGTAATTAACTTCAAACTCAAATCTTAACAGAAAATCCATATTACTATCCAGCATCATTAATTACTCCAGTAATCAAAGTTATCCCTCATAGGATTTGACATAAAGCTTTGTAGGTTTATAAACCAAGCTATTATCACAAAAAAACTCCACATTTTGAAAGGAGCTTCAAATAGCATTATAGATAACTAAAGTATTAGACTTGAAATTTAAACAAGTTTTCATTTTGTTTGTATTACATTGTCAATAATCCACTCACTGAAGCTGGGTAAGTAACTAAGAGTACGCTTCCCTTCTCATCATGTGTATGCTGGTTTTTGTTGTAGGGGTTTTTTTCCCCTTTTGGAGCTATAGCAGTGGTTTCTGTCATTTGTCAGTGTCTTTTAAAAATATGCCACACTTTCTGGAAGATTTTGCTGCGGTGCTATCCCCGCTAGTTAGCTGTTTAAGGGACAAATTAACCGCCATTTATGTGCTGGCATTATACACAGAAAGTACAAACCAAAAAGGGTTGAGCTTTAAGATACAGAGAAATCTTTAGCTGTTGATTAGTCAGCTTTCAATGGGAAAAAAAAGGACAAAGTGGGGCTGTTATGCCAAAAACCTCACCCAAAACAAATCTTATTTTAATTAGCATGGACATCACAACTGGAAAGATTTGGAATGTGTTCATTTTAATTTTTAATAAACAGGGAAGCCAATAGTACCATTGTAGCACACTGAAATCCCTTAGCTGTTTTTCATTTAGAAAGTTAGGAGTTAAAATTGTGTCTAAAATCCACATTTCAATTATTTTATCACCTAATCTTCCAAGTACGCATATCCGATACTGTTCTTTTGTGTGGCAGCTGTAAAAATCGTAAGCAATTTTTACTGTCAAGAAAACTCTGAATAAATAGAGGCTGTTAACTTAGGCAGATATCTGAGGTTATTTGGTGGCAATCAAGAACTCACAGCACTTCAACTAATGGGTTATGATCAGAAACTGTTCCTAATAGCCAGCTAGACGGATCTGAATATGAAGATTTCTATAATTTTGTTGTCAGCTTGTGATGTACTCTAGTGCTAATTATTTGGAACAATTATGTTTTCCTAATAACAAAAGAAGAAGCAGTGAATTAAGCAGGCTTACCTTCAGATCTTTAGATAACAGTTTAAATGCACTTGCCATTAAGAAATAACATTTCTTTTTCCTGTATGGAACCCTAATTATTGAAGATGCTTGTCTTTTAAAATCTACTTCTTCTACTTCTTTTAAGCATGTTCAATATGTCAGTTTACACTGATGACTTCAGTAACTAGTATTTTCTCAGTCTTAGGTTTATGCCTGTACCTCCCATAGACTGCTTACTTCATTTGGTTATTCAAAAACCATAATTAGTGCAGTAATTAACATGTGGATCCTTCAAAGGAAGACTGTTAGAATCATGGGACGTCTCTCATCATTCTTACTGATGTATAGATGATAAAAAGACTTAGGTTGAGGTGACAACAGGATTTGTATTACTGCACATTATCTGAGCTGCAGGGAAATTCAGACAGGACCATGGTCCATGGAGTCTTTCCTTTTGAAAAAAGTAATTATCCACACTGTTTCTATAATGTAACTAGGTGTTATCCTGCATTTGCAGCTGTCAAATCATTTCGTTTAAAACCATTATTTTATATCTTACGAATACTTGAAAGTTTGGGATTTTGCACATTATCTCTTAACCAATTACAGAAGTGGGGTGCAGCAAGTGCAGCAATAAAAACAACAATAATAGTAATTTATAGAAGCATAACAGATTCCTTCTTGACAGCTAGTTTCGGAGATGTTTATGATAACGTTAAGTTGATACAGTCATAAGATTACATCCATACAGAAAAGGCATAATTTCATTTTATTTATTTTCCCCAGAGAAAATGTATTTGTTTGTTTGTTTAAGATCTCAGATAAGCTGAATCTGTTGTGTTTTCAAGCCATAGTAAATCAGTTGTTGGTATGTGAGTCTCTGTATGGTTCATGTAAATGGATTCAGTGTTTCTCTGATGTTTTCAGCTTTGATATACAATGTTTTAAATTAGCGCATTAAGGAAATTCACATTCTTTCAATCAGCCTTTAACTTTCCATAAGTAGTGGTCCTCTTTTTCACATTCACTGACACATGCCAGAAAAATTCAGTATTTTACCCTACAGGCAGCCCATGGGACTAGGATGAAATGGCCTCTATACATAGGGTATGACTTTATTTGCTAAAGAGGTTATTTGAAAAAGCCCTTAGGGTACTGCTGCCCTTTTGTCCCTCAAACTAGTAGGGGGAAAATTATAAAAGGAACTACACAGTAATCCCTTGTAGACAGGTGACCTTAAGCCAATTCTATACTGTAAGGTTTGTTTCCATTTAAACTCAAAACAGACAAAGGGAAAAAGCAAATTGCAGGTTTTAATCTGTTGCAGAAACACTGCAATTTTTTTTTACTGTTAATGACTATCAAATACAAACAAGTTTTACTGCAAAGTGATAAAATTTAGTATTGTTCCATATAATTTAATTTAATGTTCTGTAGACAACGTATCCTACCTTCTAGCAAAAATAGCATCTGAGGACTTCTGGAAATAAGCATGCCCTTGTTTATTTGAGGTAAACTGTCCAGGATTTTACTTTCCTTGCAAATCCTGCAAGTGCAGGCAAGCATAACTGGGCAAAAGTATGTAGACCTTCTGGTTCCAGTAGTAGCATTAGCATATTAAAAATCAGTCAGTGTCAGTGCCCACTGAAAAACCCAGCACTCACTTTGTCATTTGAAGACCTTTTTTCTCTCGTTCTTGGAGTTAACTGTTGACTGAAGTTAACAGAGCTATAGTCAAACTAGATCAGTATCACAGGGTCATGGTCCCACTGCAGGTACACCATTTTGCGGTTGTGGTGTTTGGTATTTAAACCTGTGTTCATACGTGATAGTTTTACAGTGAAATCCACAATATTACTCTTTACAGGATGCAATCAGCTATGACTAAATGTCCCATCTCAGTTAGATACTGCTTTTCAATAGGCAATCTTCAAAATACCATTATAAATTATGAACAGCAGCTCTGAACCCACTTCAGGATAGCCTCTAATAAGTCACAGGTGTGACATCACTGAGCACTGTAATTAATGGGTGTTATGCCACTCCCTTGACTTATGAGTTTTTCAGAGGCTTTTAATTACTTTTGAGTTTAAGCCATTCTGGCAGAATTTTGAAGGAGCTCCAGTGGCAGCCTGCTCTGAATGAAGCTGCTCTGGCAACATTTGGAAATAGAGCCACTCCTGTGGCTGAAGGAAAGCATTTCAGCTGCTCTTCACTCCTGGTAGTCTAGAGGGAGGTTAAAGGAAACAGCTTCTGTGGACTGCTGCAGGCACGCAGTTATGTGTTCCGTTTCTTCATCTGGAGAGGAGCTGTAAAAATTGCAGTCAAATCCACGTATTATATAAAAGAAAAAGCATCTGAAAAGCCAAGAATTGCTTGAAGGGTTATCATGATGTCATCAACCTGATTTTAGGTATAGAAAAGTCACTGGTTTGCATGTGAGCATAAACTTCATGTAGCTGGTAGAGCAAATAGAAAGGAAACACCACTGTTTATCATCTGTCAAAAACGTTACAAACGATCTTCACTTAATCAGCATTTGAAACAGTATTCTTGAATTTCAGTACCAAAATCCAATAGGAGAAAAATTTCACCCCTCAAACGCACATGTGCACACACACCAGAATGCACATATCATCATATTGTTAACTCAGGTGTAAAGCTTTGTTCTCTAAACAGCTGAAGCTTCATGTCATTGTTTATATGCACAACACACACATATTTCCCCATATGTTGGCACCATATTGGTGTTATCACCATAGCATTCCCTCCTCTTCAGATGATCCTTTGTTATAGCATTTATTTTTGTGAGGCAAATAAAATATAGTAAATGTAAACCAATTATTTAACCAAATTACTTTGATTGTGGGAAACTGACAATTAGTGTTACAGCTTCTCAGCAGTGAAATCCACACAATAGAGCAGACTGTGCTATTCTGTACTGCAGTGTAAGTCGATGTAGTGCATTTATTTTTTGTAGCAAGCTGTGAGAGAGAAGTGCAGAAGACGAGCGAAGTCTGTCTTGATGAACTATTATTCTGTATCTGTGCTTTGTGTTCTAAGTTGTTCAGTTTTTCTAATTGATTGTTAATATATTGGGACAGTGCTTCACAGAAACCTTGATGACTGATGTCAGCAGTTAGAGCATATATACGTGGGTACGAGATGATCAGCTAATCAATGAATGTGACTTGCCAATGACTTGCCAAACTACCATTTGTAGTTTTGATTTCTAGTAAATATACTGGTTAGTTCTGTTACCTGTAATGATCCCTCACTTTAATAGTTCTACCTTTTGCACATGGATTGGGGAGAAGTATTAAAATGATATGCATTGGTAATACACCCACATGATTTGGGTTTATTCTCAAAGCTTGAATGCATCAGGCCATGAAATATCTGTAAGTTAGGAAAGCATTCTGGGTATTGTCATGTAAATGAGGCCACCAAATGTACCACTTTGCTTCAAAATTGCTCTGCAGTGACAAGTAGCTTTTAAAACTGGAGCAGGGTTTTCCAAGCTAAGTGGGCCACCCTGGATATCCTCTGAGATCCACTTTCTAAGTGCTTATATACAAAGTCCTAATTCCACATCTGAGTGCTCAGATTGGCACTTACTACATACCGGTACATCTCTGTCATGGGTTTAATCAAGACCATCTCATTCTAATGCAGATTAAGGTGGTCCTTTATGATTGAGTGTTGGGTTTCTCTCACATTCATACAGTGGGGGAAAAAAGTAAATAGATAAAACAGGAGATGCAGGTAGTACTGAGAAGTCTAATCTAGTCTGGTATACAGCAATTCTTAAAGCCAAGGTTTCATGATACATCACTTCAACCAGTGCAAATTTTAATCAGTGCTACAGCAGCTTCTCAGCAGCACTCAAGAACTTACTTAGCCAGTAGGTCATGAGGAAGAAACAAGTCCTCACCTGCCTTGTGGTTCACAGGAAATGCCTGTAATCAGAAGCTGGTTTAGTCTAGTTTCAGGACCAGTCTGAATTGATCAGCAAATCATAGAATCATAGAATAGTTAGGGTTGGAAAGGACCTCAAGATCATCTAGTTCCAGCCCCCTTCTGTGCTCAGGGTCACCACACACAAAAACATGTCTCACAAGACATTTCTCTCTCTTTGTAACAAAGCAAGTCCATCCCAAATATTTATGTGGAATGCACTCATGAAAAGGGTGTGGAAAGATCAACAGGGTTAAGTGTAATGACTATCCTGGATAATTCAGGTCTGTAGCCGTTAACCGGCGTCTTCATGCTAGTTGGAAGCTAGAATGGATCTTGGAGAAGTGGTGTGAAATGATGAAGAATGAGTAGAATCCAGATTTTTTTGTTGGTGGTGGTTTAATCCAAAGTTGTACTAATCACATGGTGAATCAGTGAGAATTTTGTCCATGTCCTGAATGTAGCCACAATTTTACCTATGACCTACTGGTTCCGTGTGATGTGCACTGGAGGTAATAAAGCCATAGATACAAATTGCAAGGCTGTTACAGGAATAGAAGTCCTTGATCTGCTGGTCAGGTAAGGCTTTATAAAAGGTGATGGAGACAGTGGGTACTGGATTGCTGCCATGCTAGAACAGCCAGGCTTCTCAAATGCCCTGCGGCCCACTGTCAGCTGCATTGTCAGTGTGGTGTTGCATGTTGCCTCATAGAAACACCTAATGGTCTTTTACATACAAATTTGAGTATCTAATTAAAGGCATTCACATTTGAAAATGTAGATCTTAAGGGCTTCACAGGTACTTAGATCTTTTCACTCATGCATCTCTGTTCTAGGAGAAGGAGCTTTTCTGGGACAGCTAGTTAAATTTATGGGAAAGGTTACTTTCAAAGTTGGGCTTTCTGGTGTGTGCCACACATTTAGTTGGTACCTGAATTCTATGAATCAAATTTCCCTCAAACCATGCCAACATATCAATCTCTAAATACTCTTTAAAAGACTGCTGGTATGAGTAGATTAAAAAAAAAAAAAAAAACACCACGAAAGAAATAGAAATAAATGATGTTGAGAAAGAGATTTTGCAATTGCCCCTAGTATTTTTTTGCATATGTTAGCTATATTATCTCCCAGCCTCTTTTGGAGTTGTTATTGAAGTAAAACTTGGTGTTACATTTCCTTTTATTACAAGTGCTATTTATACACAAATTGAAGCAGATCATGATGCAGCAAAGAACTTTTTATATTGCATAGATTGTACAGCAAAATAGTGCATTATCAGCATTGCATGCCTCAGTGAGGAATGCTTTGCTGTTTTAAATCTCATCATTATGAGAAGGATTTAATATCTAGGTACAAAGATTTTACTGGGAACTTTTAAGCTAGGCTGTTGTCATCTAACTGAAAATGAAAATTTGCTCATGATAATTAGACAAGGGGGATTAATGGAATACCCACACTATATATACTATTTAGATGCAACTCCAGAGATCTACTTTATCAGCTAGAACATGGCTGCATTCATATTTGCTTGCTTGCTTGCCATGGGAGAATCCCAGAAATATTTGGCAATCCATTGCCCTAGTGCACTTAAACTCCTTGTCTACAAATGACGCAAAGTGAAGGTGGCTGAGGTTTCATAAAAATGAAGCACATGGTGTGACAGATCCATCTGTGCCAGCTTTATAAAACAAAAGTGGCCAATTTTATCATCATTGCCTTTTGTTCTGCACAATGCTATTCACGCAGTGGTTTTATGAATGCTTGCCGGTAGAGTCTGTAAGCCTCGATTTATCTGACTGCTTCCTCTCCTGTGCTGTCTGTTCTCAATTGCACTGCTAGCTTCCCTGCCCCCACAGTTTCCCCTCCTTACCCGGCCCTTCTCCCCAGACAAATCCAAGGTAGAACCTCCTAGCAATTTTCCAAGGTTCTGGGCTCAAAGACTAAACTAATTTGTTTTTGAATTGCAGATCAAACATAAACTGCAAAGAAGCATTTAATCAGTTAGGAGAAGCAAGGGTATGGCTTGTTTAAGTCCCAGAATCCATAAACCTGTAATGATTTTATTATATTGGTGTCAGTTTTCATTATTTTCATAAATGGGTATTCCCTGCTTAATGCACGATATTTGCATCTGATGAACCAACGAGTTTAAACATGGTTTGTTTTAATGCTTTGTGAATTTGCATTCAAATTCATCAGAAGTAATTCTATTTGAAATCACACAGGGCTAAACACAGTGGTTGTAAATCCATTTGAATTGAGATGCCAGAATCAGCCCATTAATCTACAAATCTACAATATAATTTCTGTATGGTTGGTGGGCTTTTGTTCTGTTTTTTCATGATGAGGCAGAGGGGATACCAAGTGCCTGTGTGGGAGGGGACATGCTCGGGGAGGTTGTGATAAATTGACCAAGAGGGAGTATATCTTTGTTATGGAAACTGGTCTGTGAAAGAAACATATGAAAGGCCAGAGACCATGCTTTGAGCGTGTCTGTCACTGCCACTTGAGGTAGTTGCACGAGGAGAAAGGAAGTCTCTCAGATAAGCAGACTTCCTAACATTTAAGATGATAGAGGTTGCCATCAGCACCTTCCATGCGGTCTGCAGAGTATTAAAAGTTCATGCAGAGCTGAGCAGCGCTATGGCCTGTTTTAAGCCCTCTTGCTAAACACACTGTTAGCTTGGATTTTTCTGCGGTCTCTTGTTAAAAAGAGGATGAATAAATGCAGCAATGTTCACCTCCAACAGAAACAGGGTTACTTTGGAAGGGGTGGAGGGGGGCTGTATTATAGCAAACAGTGTTTCATTTCTTGACGGCTGCAGAATAAATCTGTACTTCTTTCAGTGCCTAGAGAATGGTTTTAATTTCTTAAATAAACTGAATTGTCTGCAATTAAGATGTTTGTTTAAGCTGATAGTTACTAGATTTGAAGGTATGTGTTATTGTCTGAGAGTGCAAAAACATGTATGTATAAGAAGGATTACTCTGTGAGAAGAAAGGTTTATCAAGAACATTTTCCACACTACAGATTCTTCTTAAATGTAACAATGATGTTTTCTGATAGAACTTACTTTAAAACCTAAAAAAATGTAGTTATACATAATGTACTTAGCCTTTTAAAAGGAAATGTCTTTATTCATTTATTTGAATAGGTGACAATTCAAAATGGAATTCAGCTGATACTTTTGAACGTGTTCATACAATCATTTTGCTTTGTTAGAACCAGGCTAAAATCAGTCAGAGAGAGAGATATTTGTCTGGGGGCAAAAGTGGTTTTTACCTGGCTTTATGACTGCCTTCCTCTGGGAAGAAGCTGTGTTGGTCTGGCCCTTGTAAAGCAGAAATTAAAGAGTCTACGTCCCTGGTTTGAATGTCATAGACTCGGATAACTGAGGGTCCTACTTCGAAAAGCATTTAAACCTATGCTTAGCATTAGCTATGTGCTTAATTCCAGAGTCTAACTATGGGCCTCTTCTTGTGCACTTGCAAGAATTGTGACGATCAGGAAGTCTGCCATCTGACATCTGTGAAATGAGCTGGTAGACTTGAGTCTTTTTCATAATGAACTAGTTTCCATCTCATAAAATTCTGTAATTGCAGATGGTATCAGTGGACACCTGTGACAATCTCAGCAGAGATTGCAGCCCGGCATTCTCATTATAGGATACATGGACACTGAACTCCACTCTGCTCATGGACATGGGGTTGATTCATTGACAGGGCATTATCAGGAAAATTGCAATGATGTGACTAGTGCTTCGCTGTAGATAAATGGAGTACCTCAACTCTTGGAGTTGACAATAGGCTCTTCTAAGAAATGATAATGCTGTGATTAGGACATAAAGCAGGACACAGAGCACCTGTGAATTCTTGTGTGGCCCTGGCAACATTGTCTCACTTCTCTGGAAAATCAGGATAATTCTTTTCATTTCATGGTCGTATTTAGTGATAAATATATTACTAATTATGAGCAACTCAGGAGATACAGTTTTAGAAGCACGTGGTTAGATAAGAGCTTTTAGATTTTAAATGCATTCTGTTCAG
The DNA here is from genome assembly GCA_009867235.2 of Psittacus erithacus. Taxonomy (NCBI): domain Eukaryota; kingdom Metazoa; phylum Chordata; class Aves; order Psittaciformes; family Psittacidae; genus Psittacus; species Psittacus erithacus. The sequence continues at coordinate 34,520 of WYDI02010769.1, read as the reverse complement.
TTTCCATTTGCATGTGCTTGTGCCTAGCACTAGTGGAAAGCAGGCCAATTTTACTTTGCTTCCTAATTCTGCATTGCGGAAATTAGCTTCAGCCACATAGACCTAAACATCTTGCATAAAATTCAGTCCGTTGTGAAAGAGGCTCTAACAAATAACATGTGAAAGAAGAAATAGCTTCTTTTAGCTTGTTGGTTTAGACACTGATAGTTTTTGTTCTGTGTACATTTTCATGTGTATTTTCTTTTCATAAAGAAAATCATATAATTTAAATAGCTTTAGAGTCTTTTTATTTTAGTAGAAGCACCTGAATAATATTTTCAGGATACTTGGAGACACACTTGGAGAAATGGTGAGCCTCAGTGGGCTTTGGAGCGCTGGAACATGCACCAAAAGATATAGTTATGAAATCTCTTAGTAAACCCTACCTGAGACTTGTAGCAGCCGTTTCAGCTCGAGATGCCATGGGCTGCTCAGAAGCTCTTTAATCTGCACATCTTTGAAATGACAGACCACAATGAGTCCTCCTGTGCATTTTGTCTGTTACATGCCAGAAGTCAGGAAACTGTTAGTTCACTAAACTACAGTAGCTGGAAAAAGAACAAGAAGTATTAAAAAAAAATGGTAGCTGAAATAAGAATCCTTTAACATAAGTGTCAGCAGGAGCTGTTTGTTTCTCAGTGTTTTTGAAAATCAGATCTTCCAGGTATCCAGCTCCAGGCTTATGAGTTCTTTTTGGTGGGGTGTTATCTGGTCTCTGTCTTATTGTGTATCACAAGCTTTACTGCTTTCACAAAATTGTTGTAACTTCCTCTGAAATCTTGTCTACTGCACAGAAAAATGCGAAGTATGTTCCAGCAACAGTAGAAGTGCTTGGGGTGCACTAATGTTACCACTAACAATGCTGTAGCAGGTCCTATGTAACAGCAGAATAAGAAGTGCATTCACGGTACTGTGCATAATGCTACAGACAAGTATACTAGGAGCCATGGTGTTTTTAAACCACTTGGCATCATTTAGTTAACATGGTTTTAAGCAGTATTTGGCTTCAGTTGTAGAAGGATATATAAAATAAATCTTTGAACGAGTGCTATCAGAAGTAAGAGCTAAGCAGCATTTAAAATATCTTAGAAAAATGTGATCGCTAATAGGTTTTAAAACATTCCCTCTTTTCCTAGTCTAAATTGGGCCACAGGAAGAAAAAAATACGAACTAATGAAATGATCTGAAGGGTGGCAGGGTTTGTTTACTAGTCCATATTTGAATAGGATTCATGCCTCATATGATTGGCAGTCATTGCAAACTCTTCGGCTTTTTAAGACGTGAGGCATCACAGTCTTGGGTGAACTTTAGTTCAGAATGAAGTTGTTTACAAAATTTAACCAAGTCGTTACTGCAGAATTGCATGCTCTATTTCACTAAACTGTTCTGGAATAGCATGGATTTACAGTACAAATGGTGATGACTCAGGTTAAAGCATATTCTAACTACTGTTCTGTCAATTTATTCCATCTGGGAGCTGGAAGTGGATGAGGTGGCTGAATTGGCTTTCCATTGCTCACTCTGTCCAATGTCTTCCTGCAGTATGGCATGAATATTCTAGTGTTTCATCAAAATCAGATTATGCTGATCCAAATGGGACAAAAGTTTTCCTCCCTCTCAGCATTTGCAGAATATGTAGCCAGAATATGTGCACTTAAACCTTCAATATTTTCATGGAAGTCAGCCTTCTAGTAGTTCTTGTTTCACTATTCTGAATATTCCTTAGTCAAGATCTCACCCCTAGAGAGGTCAAAACATAATTCAGTTGTGTCTGTACCAGAACAATATGCAACTGACATGCCTTTGAACATGCAATTAAAAATTACTTTGGCCTCTTTTGTCTTCCTGTTTTATGTTTTCATAAACTCATATGTAATTTGATGAACACTGTCATTCTTTAAATTTCTTCAGCATTACAGTTCTCAAGGGACTTCTCTCTCATTGAATGTCATTTTTGCATATTTACTTTCTCCTCAAGTGCTAGTATGCAAGTTCAGTCTTGCATTGTTATTTTTGTATTTACTTATGTTACATCCTGTTTTTCTTCATAATGATGATAACACTTCCTCCCAATTTAGTATTAACTCTGTATGCTGTCTAAAAGCTGTCAAGTTCTACATCTAGCTAACCAACAATTTAGATAGTTTTGTCAACAGAGTATAAAAGTTATTCAGATCTTGAAAACACAACTTCGCAGCTGAGTGGAAGCATCTCAAGTAAGGAGCTTCTGAGCACTTAGGCAGAGCTGCAGTTACCATGCAGCCCTAGCACACACACCATCATAGCAATTCCTGCATCAGTAGTGCTCAGCAGTGGCTCAGAAAGCACCACCTTTGGTGTCTTCTGTCTTGTTTTATCTATGCACAGCATAGTGCCTTCTAACACTGGAAGTGGAAGACAGCTCATTTAAGTACTTCTCTATCAGTAGCACTGAAAATATATTTCTGTCAGCAGAAGGGTCAATTATATGAACAGCTCTTCCTTTGAACATATGCTAGGAACATGCTGCTTCCATCCTTCACCAGAGGTGAATCGCAAAAAGAAGACTTACTTTGTCACAAACTCAACCCTTGAAAATGGTATGAGGTATCCGTCTTTCCAGATTCTACTTCCCATCCCACCTCCCAGAACCAATGTGTACCTCTGCTTCACACTTCCGAAGTAATCCTAGAGTTACTACTAAGCCTGTGATGCTCTGAGCTGAAAAATCAGCATCTTTTCTGACTGTTGTAATTTTGGGCATGATAAGCCTTGATGCTGTTCAGTGCCTCAGAAGGAGTGAGGGGCCAGCAGAGGGGAAGGCCTTTGCATTGTAACAGGACCACCTATAACCAGTCCTACTCCCTCCTTCTCAGAAGCTGTTAGATCCCTTGCCCTGAGATTGACTTTTGGGGTGGGAATTCTGATGTCAGAAGCTTGGGAACTGGCTGCATAATTAATTCACCTTCATCTTACGCAGTGTACCAGTCTGGAGATAGCTATGCTGGTGGTTGATCCTATGTTGTGGTTACACATGTAAGGCTGAAGCATCTAATGGGTTGTTTTTTTCAGACCATGGGTTGGTATGACCTACAGTTTTCAGACTAAATGATCGTGGTGCTCTTTTCCAGCTGGAGGTCTATTGCAAAAATATATAAATATAAATAGCCACAGGCATTACATTTGATGCTATAAAAGCAAAGAAATAGATCTTTCTCCATTGAAAACTTGCCCCCCTTCCCTTGTTTTCTTCTGGAACTGGTTGTAATGCTTTCTTTCTCACACTGTACCAGCCCCTACCATTTGACCAGGTGTATGTCACTCCTCCAGTTTTCTCTCCTATATTCCTGAGCAGGTGAGAGACAAACAGGAAAAGATCAGCTGTATGTCAGTGTCCAGATAAAAAGCTGAAAATTTAAGTTAGGAAGCTCACCCTTTTTAGCAAAATTAACTGATCTCATATTGGCCCAGCATAGCTCCTTCTTCCTGACAGTTTATTACTTCTAATCATATGAATCAGGGCTTATTCCTTTATGATTTTCATGAAGTCCACAAAAGGGTGTACACTCATCTCCTCTGCTGCTTTGCATATTGAAAAAGAACCTTTTTTTTTTTTTCTGGTAGGATAATGTATTAATTGCTTTACTTATTAGATGAGTGTTTGTTAGCTTTAGATGTGACCTATCCCATACATTCCTGACACCTTTCATGCTGAGAAGTCCTGTCCTTGAAGTTGCTGCAGTGCACAATGATCAGAACTTAGCTCTGGTGTTTTGTTAGCATTTACTAGCAACGTCTTGGCAGAGGGTGACCTCTAGTATGGTCTCGAAACATTTTCAATTTATAGACTCAAGAATTTTTGCTGTCTTTGCCTCTCATTCTTTTGAAGAGGTCAGCCCTTTATGAATTTGCCACAAGAAAGAAGTTCAAAATACTCTATGTACTTAAACAGCTCAATAGGAATATAGCCACAATGAACACACGGCATACAATTCGTTTTAATATTTATAGAAGAAATTCACATTGTTGTAAGTGTACACAAGCAGCTGCTGTCATTTGGCTATGAGCAGATGTTAGACCTCCAAAAGCTTCACTGATAATTAAAATACTAACAGTTAGTGTTTTACCCCAGCTGCAGGTTCTGTTTACTGTAAATTTGATTTTAATGGTGCCTCTGTGCAGTTATTGAATAGAGGTTTGTTTTCTACTATACATACAAAAGTGTCTGCAATGAAGACAAATGGTTATTTCCCACAATTTACTCTGGAAAGATATGAATATACACTGTAACATAGTTGAATTTATAAATGAAATACAGATATGACTATCTCATTGGAACCGGTAGTTTCTGCTATCTTAACTAACAAAAAGAACTAGGGAAACTTACTGTTTCTAGTCATTCCCAAGCATTCTCCCTAAAAACTGATGTGTTCTTCAAATGGGTTGAGACGTGCCCTCAAGCAAAGAACAGGTGCTCCTTTTTTCTGAATGGGTGCATAAATCAGAATAAATAAATACAGGGAATCATGATGCTCATGTATGATAGGTATGCAGAAGAATATAATTTCTGCTTGATCATTTAATAACATAATGTTTTATTTTAGGTATCCCTTACAAGTGTCTGTTCTCTTTAGTGCATATATGTACATCAAACGTTAGGGAAGGCTAGCCACTTTCAGAATTGTTAATCCCAAGGGCCTGATTATGCAAACATAATGCATAATGCAAGCTACCATGTCTAGTCCCTTTGAGACTATTGAGGCTAACTATGGCAGTAAGCAGTACGCTTGTTAAATAAATGTTTATAAGACCAGGATCTAAATGTATATATTCTTGAAAAACAAAAACTTTTGCTGAGATAATAATGACAAAAGGGTTTTTTTGCTTTTTTTGACAAAACAGTTACTGTCTGGGACTATCCCTATTTCAGAAATCCAGATAATTTTCCTTATGAGCAGAGCTTGTGGGGGATTTCCCCCTGATTTTCTCATATTAGCATGCATATTATTTTTCTTATTATCTTATATGTTCCATATGCCTAGGAAACAGAAATCTTCAGTTTGAGCAAGCACGACTGGTATCTTTTGAAATTGGGATTGATTTAGAAGTGCTAAAAATGTACTCTTCAGTTGCACTGCAGGAGATAAAACAGAAAAAGTGCCTCCATGTAACATCAGTGTCAGTTGCTCCCAAACTGAAGCTGGACTGCCAAGAAATGTCCAAGCTGGCTATCCTCATCTCCAGCTGCTAAATTGCACTGGGAGAGCTAACTAAAATACTCCAAAAACATTCCTAATGCTGCTTGCCAATATAGGTAATTGCTGTATATGCCACAGTGAGGTTTTTGCTCACGCACAGGAGTTGAAAAGACGAGCCTGCATGGTGACAAGCAGGTAAAGAGGAAAAGCAGTCTACAGGAAAATCAGCTACTGTGCAGTTAGGCAGTTGTAAAATCTGCACGTTAACACTGTACATGTGTGCTGTGATTAGTGGGAGCTTCAGTTGGTATATGTTTTTATTTGCATAGCTTCTGTAACACTGGCCTCTATAGTGTTCATTTTTAACCTTGCGTGCAGGAAAAGAGAAACTGAAATTTTTCATAGAGAAGGCCTTTTCCCAAAGGTTAATTGGACACTGGAGGGAAACTAAACCAAACCAAACAAACTGCCCATACATCCTAACTGAATGGCTTAGATATTTATTTTGGTGGTTGTTTTTTTTTCTTTTGCTTCTTTTTGTTGCTGTTGTCATCATCCTCCAAGGTGGGGGAGGTAAAAATAAGAAACAAGAAATCTAAGTCTGCTTTTCAAAAGAAAAAAGATACAGAAATATTTCCTTTTACATTTAAAGGAAGCTAAAAGAACATCTGCTGCTTTGTTCAAGATACCTGAAAGGTTAAAACTTCATCCTTTATTCAAGCAATTCTTAGAAGACCTTGAAGTTTCTAAACATGATTGAGTGGTGAAGGACAAAGCTAGAAGCCAAGGATGCTTTGAGTTCCAGCACTGAAACATGACATTGCTGGATTTTTAAGTATAAAATGAACTATGGAAATTATTTGAGAATTGTTTTTGTTGTTAATTTTTTTTACAGTAATAATATACTAAAAGGAAAAGCAAAAAACCAAACAAACTTGCTGCCTCAGTATTTCTTGATATATGTACTTTGTGTCATCGGTGGATTTTTTTTTATGTCCCTTAGGGAGCTGGTTAAGTCCCCTATAGGTATACTTATTTGTATGGCTTTATGAATATTTGCTGCCTTTGTGGACATAATACTTCTGACAAAGCCATTTTGGGTTGCTGATTTATTTCACTTCTTGATTTGACCCATCCTATTTTCTTTCCTTCAGCAGAAGATATAAATGAGCCTTAACAACATCTTATTTAGTAGCTTAACTAGCTGGTTTAGAAAATGCTGGCCCATGCATTGCTTGCACATAAAAACCTTACAAATGTGAAAGAACAGTTTTTACTAAGGAATATAGATGTGAAAAATATGTCTTCTTATTATGGCCTCCAAAAATCAAGGAAGTCCTAATTTAGGATATTATGCCATAGACCTTAGACTGAACTTCGTGAATTAAAGAAGGGATCATTACAAAAATAATTTAAAAAAAAGGAAAGAAAATAAAAAAGAGTGGAAATATGGAGCTTAATCAACGCTTAAATTATTTCTGTATGAATTTTAATGGTGGACTCTATCATACCATTTAAAATATTGTACTGCCATGTAGACAATAATTTTTCAAATGAAAAAATCAGTTGCTCATTCAAGTAATGCCCAATATAAGTTGAATTTTCTACATCTTTTAAATTCCTGGAAGTTTGTATTTAAATGAAGGAAAATATGTTTCTTTGCATTCGTGTTATTTAATATTCATTGCATTTTAGTATATACCAAATACTCGTATATGTCAATAAATAACATACCTAATCACCAAAGTATGAAAAATTAAGTGTTGCTGAATAGTGTGCTATAAATCAGGTCTCCCAGAACTTTTGCAGGGAAGGAAAAATAGCTGGTTTAAGCTTGCTGTGTAAATGCAGATCATTTCCGTCGTCGTAATAGATTATTTCATTCATGACTTACTGCTTTGTCCTAAAGGTGCTCCTTGTGAAGGATGTCCTCAGCCTAGCCTCACCATGCACAGCCGCTTGCTGCTACTTTTGGGGAAGGGTTAGAATTCTAAAGAGACTGCTGGCTGAGAGCAAAGTAGTGCTTTACATATAATATTAGCCCAGATTTTCCTAACGCATTACGCATTTCTTTCTGAGACAAGTCTCCTTAATGCCATCTTTATCTGCTACACGATGCATGAAATCTACTTTCTGTTTTAGAACTGCGGCTGACCCCCGACCCCGCGAGTGGCGCCACAATGTGACCTTTCTATTGTCATCAGCTTTCATTCTCCTGAAAATTCTATGAATTTTTATTACAAGTTTTTTTAAACCAAGCTGAGGCTTCAACAAATTACTTGACACAGATGAGATGAAGTTGTTGAAGTAGTGTTAGATAAGTTTTACAGCCAGCATGTGTGCTGCTGAACAGTACAAAGCCAGTGTCCTACAATGTCATACACCAGTAACTGCTGAGCCTACTATTGGATAAATACATCATTTTATGGAACATTGATTGTTCTATAAACCCAATGGAGTATTATGCTCTATGATCAAACCATTTAGATTGTGTGTAGAGCACAGAAAATGCCATATTCAGGATGGTACTAAAAGTGCCATTTGTGTATTTTATGGATGTCATTACGGGGGAAACTTCTCTCTGTAGGCCCTGTTTACTGCAAAATTTTTTAGTCTGTAATGACATTTTTCATTCACAATGTATGCCTTCAAGAGAGGGGGCCCTTGTTTTATTTGTTTCATTCGAGTTTACTGCACAAATCCTGTACATTTTAATTAAATGTAAGCTTAACAAAAGAGTAAGGTATTTATTCTGCAGGGAGTAAATGATGACAGTAACAGAAGAATAAAACAGACGCACAAAAGAAAGTCAGGTATTGAGTAAAAGAGAGGGAAAAAGGTACTAAACCCTATTTGTAGTTTCCCAGAAGCACATTAAACATCAAAGCATTTCTTTTAGCCCTATTTCAGGAGTCTGTGGTCTCTGAGAATTAAAATAACCTGAGAATATGGATTTAATGTCTAAAATATCCTGACATTTTCAAATAAAAAACTAACAGTCGCTCAGGACTCCAACTGATAAATAATGGCTCTGCTGAAATGACAGACTTCTTGGAAAGAAACCAATTCTGTGATCATTGCACCCCTAGATATGAAACACCTCTTTACAAATTGTCCGAATATGAGCTCTTGTATCATTATATTTTGTGATTTTAATGCCTATTTGTGTATCTTTTTAATTTGCAATGACATGCAATCAGCAACAAGTGCACTTTTCCTAATATTAATGTGGGCTTGTATTGCAGCTTATGTTTGCTATGTCAGCCAACACTTACCCCTTCTCTTTACCCTTGTTTAAGAGGGGTGAGAGGCAGGCTGGATTTACTAGGACGATATGATTTGTTGCTTCATACAGTCTAATAATGTGACACATTCCTTAAATACATAAAAATTCCTACAAACATTGTGTTGGACAGCCCTGCTCCATTATAGAATTGTACTGCTCCAAAGCTTAGCCTAGCTTAGCAGCTAAGCCTCAAAATATGTTGTTTTCTAAATATCTTCCTTACTTGGCTTTTCACTGTTAAAACAAAAGAAAACCAGTAAAACCTGCAATTCATATTTACCGTGAAAAATCACTAAAATTGAAGTTGATGTTCCCAGTAAATTCTTGGTCATAGTCCAGTTAAAATTTAAAGTTACAGTAGATTCACATTAGTTTAAATGACACTTGAACTTCTACACAGCTCAACATTAATTCATTATAGTTGAAATGGAAGAATCTTCAGTGGGTGAATCTTTTACAATCTGATTGAGGCTGTTACATTTTATAGGAGCCATTTTTCAAAGCAGTACTGACAGCACTCGAAGTTATTAAATTGCTGAATCAAAAGATGGACCTGCAATCGCATTTATGAACTGTGATGGAATAGCTAGGGTTGCACTGAGCTGAGGTTAAGATGTTGGTGTAGTTAAGCTTCATCACTCCCCTTAGTGACAGCAGTATTTACCCATGTAGTTTACTTTAATGGTCAGGAAGTAGCTTAACTCACCTCTGGATTCAAATAGATTAAGTAAGCAGTCAGAATGGCATAATTATCAGTGCTGCGAGGGATTCACTGGATAGCTCTTCACCCAGGAGACTTCCCATTCAATTGCACAGAAAGACTGGAGTTGCATAGATTCACAGGTACAGCCTTTATTTGAGGAGAGGAAAACAGGATGAATTTCCTTTTTCTTTCCCTTCCCCAGACCAGAGCTTCTCCTTAATGCAGTGGTGTCGTGTCCCCTACATAAATTATTATGATCTTAGGGGAAAGATGTCATGATTTTGCTGCGCTCGTGTGAAAATTATGATCATAGAGTTATTTTGATTTTGAAATCCAGTGAAAAATGGATGATTTGTAGAGTTATTTTGATTTTGTGCCACATCACTGCCAGGCTCCTCTTTTATCATGTCAACAAAGCGAGATTCCTGAGAGAATTAATTACTTCTACTCTATTATAAAATGTGGAGGAGCTAAGATAATTGTCATTTTATGTTGATTTCCCCTTCCTATTTTTCTGCTCTTTGGGGGGTCTTGTGAATGTCAGTGCCTACAGAGAGCACAGGAAAAGTGGGGATAAGAACCAGTCGTACCACTGTAAGCTTCCTTCTCTCTTATGCCTGACAAAATGTACTTCAATTGCATGTGCCAGATCTATCATGCAGCATCACCTGGAAGCACTCTAATGGTTTAAATTGTTAATTTGCTTTTCCAAAGATAACCTGCCTTGCAAACTAAGATGGAGAAAGTTGTATAACATCAGTTTAGACTTGTGAAGGTGATTTGCAGCCCTTCAGCTTTACAGAATTATTTCTTGTGCTTCACAGTACAGTTCTCAAAGCTTTTTTTTATTATTACCAAAGCTTTGTAATCAGAAATAGATAGATGGATGGCTAGATAGATAGATAGATACATATATACATAGAGAGGTGCATACCACCAAGAGCTCAGTCTTTTGAGCTTTGCTGTTACTTTGGAATATTAGCTTGATATGTGTATCAAGTTGCTAGAGGCTGCAAGATGCTAAGTACTCAGTCTCCAAGTAACAACTCCTAAATGTGAACCGAAGAAAATGAGCCTCTGGTTTTTAGAATCCAGTTTAGTTCTCTGTGGGCCCTAAGGCCTGACAGCACTATGCTTTGGGTGAAAGAGCCTTGTTAGAGCAGCTTTAGTAAAATTTTCTTGGCCTCGAGTTCAAGGAAGCATGTTGTTCTCTACAAGTCTCTTGGTGGCTTGGAAACTACAGTATTAGTGTGAAATTTGACTGTAAAAGTCAATTTTTTCTTGCTTGTTTTAGCCTTAACGAGCAGTGGTGTATCTACATGTGTTAGTTATCAGATGCTAGACCTCTTATTCCAGACACGTGATTTCAGTTTGTACAGATGAATTTAAACTACAGCATGGATGTGGGTAGTCTCAGCAGTGTTGAACTTAATCAGCTTTCTCAAGGCCCACCTGGCATTACACTGTCACCTCATTCTCAGTGTCTGGGATCCAGTCTTCACTCTGTGTGCATTTATTGTGGCCCAAAGTTCACTTCCCAGGAGCTGCAGGGTTGCTTCAGGGTGGCATTGCCACAGGGAGACCACAAGTGCTAGAGCTGTTCTGCCACAAACATCCATAAAGCTGGTCACAGGGTGCTCTCAGTTGCGCCTTCCCAAAAATGCCAAAGGCAATCCTGAGGCCATGCTTCGAGGATGGTGGGCTTGACTTTGTGCATCTGTGGGCACCATTTGCTTTGCTGGAGCTTTATTGTTACTGATGAGAACTGAGAAGGAAATTTTCAGTGACCCAAAACCAGAGCGAGTGGCAGAGCGAGCAGTTGGAATGAGGAGGTTACAGGTATTTTGATCCTTAATTGATTTCACATAGAAATAGTTAAGAAGTGTAATTAAGGTTTCTCCGGATGATATTTTATAGAATATCCTGCTTCAGGTAAGAAATCTACCGAGTGTTTTCTCTAGGTTACTCGGGTAGTGACTAAGTCAGTCAAGTGTGCTGGAGAAGATGCTAGGTGGGAAACGAAGGCAAAGACAATGGCGTCAAAATGACAGCATGGCAATTACCTCACCAACAAAAGGAAGGTATTAAGAAGATCAGCCACAGTTTTTCACACCCAGATATGTTTAGTGTAATATATGATCCTGAAATTCATTACTGAAGAACTGAAATATCACCAATAGGATCTTCTATAAAAGATGCGTTAATGGCTTTTAACTGTATACTGTATTTATCTGGGCTTCTTTATACGGCATATTTTAAAAAACACATTTAAATTGTTAATAGGCTGCAGAATTGTTAAACTCAGCAATTATTTCAACCTGTAAATACGTTATTTGGAAAACATGCAAATTGGGTTTGTTCACTTGCTCATTTTATCTGTTTTCTGCCAGTGAAATCTAAAAATTGACAAGAAATTTTTTTTCCATTTAAGCTACAATTTGTTAAAGTAATGAACTGATGTTTGCCATGATGCCATTTTAACAGCATATTTTATCTTGTAGGCATTGTGTCCAAGTCCTATGAGTGCCGACTGAAGGGGCAAGGAGCAACCTTTGTGGAAACTACGAGCCCTTTTACTGCAGCAGCACTGGGAGAGGTTTCTCCAGTTAAAGAGAAGGTCATTAGGGGCAGTAGAAGACAGCCACAGTCACCTGAAGAAGTTCAGCAAGTTATTATTATTCAAGGATATGATGGTGACTTTGCAATTGATGCCTCTATGGAAGAAACAGCAGCAGCTACCCTTCAGACTCTAGCAATGGCCGGTCAGATGGCCAGGGTGGTCCATATTACAGAAGATGGGCAAGTCATAGCTACAGATCAAAATGGCTCACGCGTGAGTAGTATGGTTCCAGGGCAGATACTTACTGAGCAGTTAGCAGATGGTGCAACACAGGTGGTAGTGGTTGAAGAAACAGGAACTGATATGGAGGCAGCTGTTAGAATAGATGCGGTTCCTGACTCCAGCAGTACTGTTCTGCAGCAGATAATGCAACAAGAAGTTTTAGATGTTTCTGAAGCTACAGTGCATCCTCCAGACTCCTCCTCAGCATTAGATGCCCTGCTGTGTGCTGTAACAGAGCTAGGTGAAGTGGAAAACAAATCTGGACTCCTTGACAGATGCAGATCGAGTCACAAAGATTTCCTGCAAATGCCAAATCCAGAGATGCCCAGCATTCCCAGTGACGTGGAGGGACAAGAAATACGAATGTTCCATGAAGTTCAAGAGTCTCAGGAAGATACTGAACCTATGGAAGTAGTGACGCAGGTCATGCACCCATCGGCTATAATTGCATCTCAGGAGAGAGCTCAGGCTGCCTTGGAGAAAATGGTCCAAGGAGTGTTACAGTTTGCTGTATGTGATACAGCTGCAGCCGACCAGCTGATGAAAGAAGGTGTCACTCAGGTCATTGTAAATGAGGAAGGGACTGTGCATATGGTAGCTAGAGAAGGTTCTCAAATAATTATGCAGGAAGCTGGTAGCCACGCGCTCAGTGTCCAGAGCGAGCACATGGATTTAGTCCAGTCAGATGGGGAAATATCACAGATTATTGTCACTGAAGAAATAGCTCAAGCTATGGTTCAGGGTTCTGATGGCAACTTCTCTGAAGGTGCAACCCACTACATCGTCACAGAATTGCCACCAGACATGCAGGATGAGCCTGGTGTGTACTCACATGCTGTGATAGAGACAGCTGGGTCTCAAGAGATTTTGCAGGCTGGTACTGCTATAAAAGCAGAAGCCATAAACTCTGATAGAGCAGAACAGTTAACAAGCATGGTCATTTATACAGAGGGTGGCTCACAAGTAACTCAGAGCCAGAGTGATGATAACAAAGTAGAAGAAGCATGAAGACTTTCATCTCCTAGGCTTGATGCAGGGCAAAGCTGGAAATTCATGGATCCATGGAGGCACTGGAACGTTTACTGTAAAACCTTCTCAACACAGCATCCTCCTAGTCAGGTAGCAAATACCCACCCTGTGGGAGGTGAAGGTCAGCTACTGGGAGGATTTCACTGAAAAGGGTAGTACACTCTTGTTACAATAGCTGTAAGAATTATTATATGGATTATTATAAAACAAACAGAGTACAAAAGAGAATAAAAAGCTCTTCCCCCTCACCCCCCACAAAAAGAAGTAGGTAGGTATTGTTCTGTTCACTGCTTTCTTTGTTGTTTTGTTTGGGGTTTTTAAAATATTTTGTCTCAGGGTAATTCCCTGTCTTCCATCATTTTTGTCTAACGTAAACACAGGAGTAAAGTAATTCAACGTATGTGTGCATTTTGTGGACAGATAAATAAGCAAAAAATACAACCCCCCCCCAGTAACAAGGTGAATAAGTACTGTAATCAGTGCCCTTCTTCATTTTAAAGAAAAGAAGAACAGATAACGTTTTGCTTCGTAGAATCTTACTGTAAAATATCCCTGGCTAAAATTATGTCATCAAAAATAAGTATTTTTGTGCATCTAAAATTAAATTTTTCATAGTAACTTACTCTTTCATTATATCAAATAGGACCTTCCCTAGAGAAGAGCTACACCTCAGAAAACTCTTGATTATGCATATTCAGGATGAAGAACTTGATGCCTGTGTCTTCCGCAGTTTTAGATGAGAGTCCTATATAAGAAATGTGCATTTTTTGGAGAAAAATATTGTCACTGTCAGTGTTCTGCTTTTCTTATAAATAGTGCTTCATATAAATACCATTTTGCAGTCATTTTGTGAGAGACTTCTGAAATGTTATGGGGTTTTCTAAAGAAAATTCTGACATTGGCATTTACAAGTAGAAAAAATAAAAGGTGACCTTGTATTTCTTGCTTAGTCCAGAATGTCAGTTATTTACTTGTGGATATACTGCAATCGTTCAATGCAACTTCACGTTGAAAAGATTTGTTTCATGATACAACTGCTTTTGTTTCTTTTAAAACAATGTAAACTATAAACTGGCAAGGTTTGGGGATTTTTTTTTTTCTCTTTGTCTTTCAAATAAAATGTTAACATTAAAATGAAGCATCATGATTTTTAATATTAAGCAATAAACAGAACTGGCATTCAGCAGGAGCAAACGAATGCTATCTGTTATGTCTGCATTTTCTCTTTTCCTTTCTCTAGCTTGCTAGATAGATAAAGATAAAAGAATCTAATTTCTGAAGTGTGCCTCATGCATGCTTAATATAATTGTGTAAGTGTTTAGGGTATAAGCTATGCTGACTCTCGAGATAACTGGGTTTCCTATTATGTTTAATATCTTGAAATTATCAACTGTAAGAAAGTTGGGGTGAGGTAAAACAATAGTTCCTTCCTGAAGCAACCGTTTAAAAATGCATTTTCTGATAGAGCTGCTGAGAAACGGTGCTTCATTCTGGGGCTATAGGATCCTGCTGTCTTTTCTTCTTTTTATTATTATTTTTTAAATTTCATTATTTTCCAGGAATTAAGGTTGTGTCTTTGTCAAACCCCCAAAAAGTAAATTTCAAGTTAGACATCGAGATTCATAATTAGCCGAGTTTGACTTGCTCATCTTTCTTAAAAGTGACAGGCTGTTCACTTACTCTTAAATACTGTCTTCAGCAAACAGTGACAGGATCAACTCCCGTTTGTTATCAGGAAAAAGGTGACCTTTACAAAATGATGGCCCTCTGCAAGACTCTCACAGATGTTCAAAAAACTGAATGTTTTTCAGTGGAAATATTTCTTCTTGATCATTTCTCCTGTTAACTGTAGCCCTGTGGTCTTGCAGCTTGGATGCTAATTCTTCGCTGTGCTTAGCCCTGTATGGCTAACCTTTCTGCTGCAGTACAGGGTGTTGACACTGACATGCTGCAGTTTACCATTTGTGATTTATTTAGGATAAATATGTCTCAGGTGGCATTTAATCCTTCATAAAACCAGTGTAGCCTGCAGTGTCAAACCAGCAATCACATTGTATGCACAATGAAAAGAGCAGACCTTTGCATAAAAAAAAAAATACAGTGGTAGGTGTTCCTGTGCTTGGGAGCATTGGAAACGATTCACTAACCTGCTGTGTGCTGTAATTACCTGGAAGCTCAGGTTAACGATACTTCTCTCTGAGTGCAGCCTGATCAGAAGAGCTAATATTTTTCTTAGGCTTTTTTCCTCTTTTTCCTTTCTTTTTAATGTGAGCTTTAAAGTTAACTTATTAGTGGCCTACAAATGTAGCATCAGAAGCCAAGGGTGACATTCATTCCTGTGCAGACACACTGTCTCAACCCCGTGCTAAAACACTCTCCGCCATACACCAAAAGTTGAGGCTGCAGCAGATCTCTCCCAGGGCTTAGGAAACTCATCTCTGGCATTTGTCTCCCTCTCATGCCTGAGCTCCGGGCGCTGTGCCAGTCTGTAAACTGGGAGGAGATTAGCTGGATCACCCTGTGGATCTGCCAATCGTTACCCTGCCCCCTGCCCTGGGAGAGGTCAGAGCAGCACGTGAAAGAGACCTGCACCCCCAGGATGGCTGTGAGGAGTGCTGGTAAGGCACACATGGCATCTCAGGGACAGCAGAAGCCCTTTGCCATGGGTAGCGTCCACCATTTGAGCATAGTATAAACACTGGTGCACCCAGGAAGGTGTGTAGCCCAGGCAGCCATTTACTCCTAAAAGTGTGTTTTATTGTTTGGTTTGAACACCTTTGTTTGCCTGTCTCCCAGAAAAATCAAGGGCTACACTGTAATGGAAGCAGTTGTTGAAAGTGCTGTGTCCCCTGCATCAGTTAGTTGCCTTCTGATGTTCTGACTGCCAGAGCCATTGTCTTAATTTCCTCTCTGTTATCCATTCTGAATTGGCATTAGCAAAGTTGGATCACACCATGACAATGCCAAACAGGTAAAAAAGTGTTTAGGAAGCATTGAACCAGTGTGTAGAGAAGAAAACTCAACAAACAGCACAAAAATCAACAACCACCAAAAATGAGCCAAAAAAAAAAAAAAAAACTAAATGAAAACAAAGCTGGAGGAAGAAGAGATGTTTCTGGCAAGAGTTTCACCCTTCATTTCGTAAGAATCAGATATACACTTCCTGAGGCAGTGTCTCCTGGCCTCTGGATTCAGGCTCTGTATTTGGGGAGAAATGAGAGATAGAAGATAGCTGGAAACTATGTTTAAAGAAATATTTCCTATAACAAAAACAAAACAAAAAGAACCCAAACCCTGGCACAACCCAAAGTGCCCACAGCTACATACCATTCTGCTTGACTCCCAGCTCTGCTTTGCTATGGAAGTGAGATGAGCCAGAGCAAATAGTTGATGCGCTAAGGTATGCACATGTGGATTGTGCATACTACTGCAGGCACTGCTGTCATTTATAAATGCTGCTTTCATATGAGAAATGTTAGCTGTGAGTCCTAGAAGAAATGTGTTTCTGATCTTTGTGGACAGTAGATTCAGCTTGTATAATCACTGTAGGAATCTCTGCGTCTCAAAGTTGTAGCTAGCCCTGAACTGAACCTGTGCTTAAAATGCAGGTGAGTTCCTTTCAGAAGATCGCTGGGATTGAGAGATGAGGTTGGAGTTACTGGCAGAACAGCACAAGGAGCTGGCCTTGTGGTAGATGCAGGCCTCAGAAAGCAACTTCCATGGCTTTTTTCCTACTTTCCTTGCTCAGTAGATTTCCTGAGCACAAAAGCTGTAAACAGAATAAAAAAAGAGAAGGATGAAGACAAAACCACTCCTGAAATTTGAAACAAACTTAGTTCTAGTAAGAGTATTAAGTGACAGAAAAAAGTCATTCATTTGGCAAAATAAAAGAGAGCTGTGAGTTTTCACTTATTTTACTGTGCAATATTAGCCCATAATTTAAGATAGCACACGGCTCACTTAAACAGCCTACCCCTGTTCCATCTTGTTGAAGAATACAATTCCTTTTCTACTCCTCTAGGGTGATATCATTTTATATGAAGAAAAAAGTTAGCTCAGATGGCAGTTATATGTTGCGGAAGCACCTTCTAATCAGGGATTGGTGATTCATTATTAGCTTCAGCAGGCGATCCATCTGACATGTAAGGGGAAAAAATTAGCAGCTGTCACTGCATGATGAGTTAATTTCCTGATAGGCCTGACACTGAAAAGCCATTTGGAGACATGGAGATGGCTGATGAGAAAACCTGGTGCTGGTTTATAATTGGAGAGAAAGAAAGGGCAGAGAGACAGAGGGAGATGGGAGAGGGACTGAGGCTAATCTACAAGTGGGGATGAATGTTTGTGTATTTACTAAATAGACTGCTTCACCATAATCCACATTACTGCACACACACACCTCTGTGGTTAAGTAATAAGGACCAGGGCCTTTCATTTTCCTTCGGCTGAGTGTCATTATTTCTAGTCATTTGTAATTAGTACTCCAGACGGTTTTACTCTTATTCCAGCCCAGGCGAACGGTGTACAAGCACGCGATTGGGTTATCTTGCGGTGACATTGAAACCTGACATTTTAGTGGAAAGGGGAGAAAATGACGCTATCCCTTTAATGGTTCTCCCTGCAATTTTCTTAATTGCAGCTTGAGATTTCAATCAATCATACAAAAATAAACTTATCTGCAACAAATATTGCTAAAACTTCCAAGGGCACTGTTGCAAATTATGAAAAGGTATTCAAAGAAATCTCTTGTATAGTATGAGGAAATGTGCTCTTCAAAATATATAAGCACATGCCTGTCTGTTTGTGCTTTGTAAGCATGGTAAGTAAAACTATGAGGGAAATAGGCATGTAAGACCAAATAGAGTTCACTGTGGAATCTGCTGCCTTGGGTCTGTAATAGGGACAGCAACGCAGAGTCCTTTGTATGTATTAAATAAAGCTAATAGAGTGCCCTTGGCCAGAGACTAACTAATATCGTATGTGGCTGTCTCTGCTAGGTACTTCTTTAAAGGGTTACTTGGTTTCAGCTATTTAAATAGGGTATTTAATATGACTAACAAAGGAGGCCGGGCTTTAACTGGAAAAAAAAAAAGGAATGCAATGAATAATTAAAACTTTTATTTTAAAATGGCAGAATATGATGGGATTTCCACCATTATCAGAAAGTAAGTTTTGATTGGAAAGAGCACATACCAGTAGCTTCCACCAACTCCATTTATACAAAAGCAGCTTTGCCCTTTTTCTATTAGGTTGTTCTTAAATGACGGTCAAGGATTTGGGAGCAGTGTTGGAGGATCCATGGCAGGCAGGTAGGTCCAGCATGTTTTGTGCAATCAAAATGTGATAGATGACCAGTACACAAGCTATGATTATGTCCTGCAATGTAACAGAATATCTGGCCTTGTCTAAGACATATTCTTGTCCTCTAGCAGCAACACATTTATCAAGGCTACTTAGAATGATCGGTTTTAACACATAGCCCTGTCCTGGAGGTCATCATTAACAGAGAACCATTGGGTTCTGGGAGATTCTGATTAGTAAGAATAGCAAACCCCTGGGCAGCAATAGCTTCATTCTGGGGTGGCTTTTCTACCATATTCCTCCAACCTCTCTTCCCTCTTACTGCTTTGAATCTTCTTTCCTTATTGCATCTGGTTCTGCTTCTGGGAGGTCCTGCGCACAGCTGTCACCACTTTGTCACGTTTGGGAGTGATCCACCTGGATATGCTGGGGACAGAGGAAGGGGCTTGTTACCTCCACTAGGTTACAGCCCTTGTTATGCAAGTAGCCATGAGCTTCAAGTTCTATGCAGTGGTCAACAGAAAGGTTTTGAAGGTCATCCAGCTCCCTGGGAGGGCCGGTTGGGTAAATTAAGTGTCACCATGGGACATCCTGTCAGACAAAGGAGAAAAGACTGAGCAAGGGTAGGAGGCAGAGCCTTTGACAGGCTGCTAGGAACTGAGCTTGATAAGGAGCTCCTGAAAGCAGAAATAGGACTGAGTTACCAGGAACTGAAAGCAATGATTGCTCACACATAACAAAGCCATGCACACAAGAGCTGAGAGCAGACAGCGCATGAAGACAAAACCTGCCTTTCCAGCACACACCCACAGCCCAAATCTAGCTCCCTTTCTCTTTCCCTTCTCCCATTCCTCTCCACCAAAGCATAGGGCACAGACAGGCAATTTGGCAGCTGCATTCAGCCCACCCTGATGTGCCTGTCCCTGATGCAGGACAGCATCTGGTTTGAATGGCCATAACAAATGCAGCACTGCAGGTAGCCCCAGGTCGGAAATGGGCTTCTGATACCTCCAAATTCCGTCAAGAGGAGGCACATGTCTCATCCAGGTAGGACACAGGGCCACCAGGGGAAGGAAAAGACTCATTTCTGCTGCAAATGAGGTCTTTGCTAGTGGATGTCTTATGCTGAGAGAGTTTCATGACTTTCTCCCAAATCCTGCTAAGCTTCTTCAATCTGCCAATGTGTTCCTCTGTCACTGAGGGTGTGGAACAGGTTTGTGTTTTCTGCTCAGCATATGGTGGTGACTGCTGGTGTTTGGTGACTGTGAAATCCAGATGCCCAGCTCCAGGAGGATTTTTCCCTTGCTAGGGACATCTGGCCATCCTCTTAGCCTTGCTCTTTCTTCTCCTCATTTTGCTCACAGTCTGTAAGCCTTGCCTATGAATTTGCAGAGCAGATCATTCAGCTGATTTACTCTTTAATTCAAGGTTAAGAAGTCAGCAAAGGGAAGCCTGAGGTTGTGTTTGCACCTGAGGACCCAGATAGAGATGTGCACTTCCCAAACCCACTGCCTGCTCTTGCCAGGGCAGCAAAGGGGCTGAGGCTGCTGTGGCACATTGAACAGAAGGCGATCGCACTGTCGGCTGGCAGCAGTCTGGTGTGGAATGCGGGTGAAAGGAAACTTACTGTGATACATCCAATACACCAGGATGGCTGCCTTGCTTTGGCTCAGAGCAGCTAGGCGCTGTCTGGGGTGTTTCTGCTCAGGCTCCTGCCTTAAATCCATATGCGAGCTATGATGATAAATTCATGGACAGCAGGTACTGCGAGCATTTCAGAGCAAATGGAAGCAGGAATTTTCAGGAGCTACATGTCTCTGCTGTAACTGGGAGTTTGGATCCATGGGAGAAATTCTGAGTGACCTGGGGGAGCCTCTAGGCCCCATTGACACCTCAGCAGCGCAAGTGAAGCTTCTGCCCAAGCAGCACAGCCATGGTTTGGCTGTAGTGTGGGTGTCTGGCTGAGTCCCAGTGTCCTTCCCTGCACTCTGCCATGCCATGAGAGGTGTGCTGGATCTCACTCAATACACAGCTTGTCAGTAACGTATCTTGGTGGTTTAGTGGGTGGCCCCATGCCTGGTTTACAGCGTGCTGTTGAAAGCCTGCTCCAGAAGCCTGTCCATTTTCTACAGACATTTCTTCTACTGCTTGTCACTTGGGTAACAGTGATTCCCAACCCATCACAGCTTTGTCCCCCTTTGGGCCCACTAAAGTATTACAAGGGAATATTTTTCCTCTTTCACAGACAAGCAGCTACAGAATACAGAGAAAGGTCTCCAACCATTTGAGGGAACCCATCTGGGCATTATCTTTCCAAAGCTCTTAGACTTTGGTAAATGGGGAGATATCCCTGGTATGTGATCGTCATACTGCCCTTTTAATGCTTCATCATGGTTTTTGGTATCTTCCACTGTCAGCGTGCTCAGCATACCCACAAACTAGATTCCAGGAGATGATGCGGGCATTGGGCTGAAAAGACCATTTCTTTGTCTGCTCTGCTGTGCCCCATCTTTTTGCCTACCTTCTGACTGTTCCTGTTGTCTGTGGGGATTTCTGCTGATGATATGCAATAGCCAATTTCCATTTCTGTATATGAAGCAAGGAGCTCATGTGGATATTAAACATACAGGCAACAATACTGCATGGGGTTGTCCCTACTGGGTGTAGAGGAGCCTGCACAAAGGGGACAGCTAGACTTTGAGTGTTCCTACTGGGAGATCCTTAATTGACCTACCAGCCCTGGTTGCTTACCAAATGCAGGCACCCAGCCATGCAGCAGAGAGCTGACCCATCAGGCAAGTGGCAGCTCACGGGGCCTGTTTTGCCTGCACTGCAAAGGGGATGAGCACAGCTCAGAGCAGTAATAGCTGGTGATGGGGAGTCATCTGCTTGTGTGGTGCACTGTTGGCGTTAATTCAAAGTGAAGGCCCCAGTTCTGTTGTGCCAGACCCCAATGTGTGCACATTGGGAGGCACGTGTGGGAGATCTGTTTTCTTCATCCAAGCAGGTTCCTAAGAAAGCCCTTTTGATAATCAGTCTGAAAACTTGCTGAAGTGAAAATTAAACTGCTTTAGATGCTGCTATAGAAACATACCCATCACAAGTAAGAGCTGGGTTTCTGTACTTGCCACCCCAATAAATACATGAGGCTCAGTTCTGATGCCAGACCAGCTTTACCTTGTGCATGTCCTCTGACGTCTGGTTTTCCTGTTATGAACTGCAGTAATTGTGATCAGTCAGGCTCTACGTTCACTAGCCACAGGCTGCTTTATTAATGAATCTACATCCCATCTTCATTTTTTCACAATCTCATCAAATCTCTTCCAGATCCTGTTTACATTGAAATTTGTCTACAGCACACTTTTATAATGTCATCCGATTTGGAATTCCTGATTCTGCATCAGCTCCTCAGGCCGGGTCCTCGGTATACAAAATAACAACATATTCCTGAAATAAAAAATAATGAAAACAGGAGAGCTTTCAAGGAAGTGCAAGGAAAAGCCATCGATTTCTAAGTGATACCATCCTTCCAGGTTGAGAACAGGCTATAGACAGGCAATACTGTCACAGACTTTTCTGTATGTGCATGTCTGTCTGTTTAAAGGCTTGAATTCCTTCCTGTGGAAGGAAAAAAATACAGAAAAAGAAAATATCAGGTAGTTTTTTCCTTAGCATTGTACATTTTCTGTTTGGGCACATGGGTTTTATGAATATTTGGCTTGACTGGCTAAAGACATGAATATGACATGATGCAATGCGTTATAAAAGTCTCAGATCAAATGCAGAATGGAGAGAAAAAGCTTTAGAATAGAAGTTTATTAAAAACACATACATACAGTCTATTCTAAACAAACAAACAAAAAAAATCACTAATGTTCCCCTGTTGCATCAATGCCAGAACATTATGTTTGCAAATAAGAATTCAGCACTACAAAGACAATGCCCTAGATTAACTAAGATCCCATTTCACAAAACCCTATGGCAATAGTCTGCAACATCAGTCACAGGAGAAGATATAACAGAGACGCATTTGTGCCCTCATGCAGCTGAACTGAAACAAAACAAAGAGTGAATTAGGCTGAATATCTTACTGTGTGCAACGTATTGTACAACAAGGCACCTTTGGGAATGTGTCACAGGGTTTGGTAAATTGAAAACAAAATAAACAGATCTATGGGAATAAATAACATCATATTAGATGTCTGCTGCATGTAGACTACATTAGCTTCTAGTCACAACCAGGCTTCGGTTTTCTCACTAGTTTTTCAATGCCTGTGAACAGCAGATGATCTGGAGCCCCTGCAAAGAAATGGAGGCAGAGGGAGGCATGCTCCCACCCTTTATGCACAGACGGGCGCGCACACCCTCACTCACACTCGTCCCCTTCCTCTCAGTTCGACACAGTTGCAGGCAGATGAGGGACCAGTTTGTCCCTTGCTGCTCTGCATGCAGTAAGTCAACATTGCCACTTCTGGACCAGTGCAATGAGTGGAGGCATTTCCCCCACGCAATGGTCTCCCATTGCCAGTTGGGTAAGGTGAGTGCTTTGGTGATCCGCTTTACCTTCAACCTGATGTGCATGGCTACCACAGCCACCATTGCTCCAGGGGCTCCTGCAGGCCCTGCCAAAAACACCAGCAAATGGTGGGGTTTGGTGTGCCAGGGAAGAGGGACAAGGTGCACAGGGCACCCGGTCCTGGCACAGCCACAAAACGCATGCCTTCAGAGGGAGCTGTGGAGAGCTGGGTGAGGCAGGTATTTCACTGAGTCCCGTCTCTGACTACGGACAAATTTAGTTGATGTATTGAAAATGTTTTTTTTATTGCTAAGCCATATGGGGCCAACGTCTGCTTCCAAGTACGTGGGTGAAACCCCACTGATTTCAGTGCGATTGCTTACATGAACCAAACTTAAAAGATCAGGCCATATTTATCTCAGCAAAAGTTCAAGCTAATTCATTCTCTCTCCCTTTCTCTCTCTCCCTCTGTGGTTTGCTTAGCTGAGTTGAGTAAAAGGAGCGCATATCTCGGAGATAGCTTTTTAAATATAAAATTCGCTTTATAACCCCAGAGCAATATGTTTGCAAAATTGTAAAAAATGCACTCTTCCCAAAGAAAATCCTTCTGAAGCAAACATTGGCTTTATCCTGTCTGAGATCTAAGCACCAGCCTTTGAATTCATGTATATCAGAAAAAGGCATAGATCCGCAACAGAGCAAAAAGATGGCCTCCGAAGTATCATTATGCCAGTCAAAAGTCTATTTCTTCCCTTTAAGTAGCAGCTATGAGCCTTGAGATGAAATGCAAACATAACAAGGGACACAGAGGAAAAATGATATTTTAGTAACTTTTTAGTCTGAACACTCTCAGGAGATGAAGAAATTTGATGAAGAAGTCAGGGACAATTTTAACATTCAGGTAACTGATATTCTTGACTCCGCTAACTAAATTCCTTCTGGCTTAAGTGGCAATCAGCTCCCCCTTTGCTCTCCAGAGATGTGAGTTCAGGTCCACCAGTGGCCCTTTCCCAGGGAGCAAGGAACACTGCATGGCCCTGCCAGGCTGTGGTCAGCTAACATCCTTGTCATTTTTATTTCCTCCCATCTCCGCTTGTAAGAGGCAGTTTGAAGGACATTGCTTTTCAGGTTTGCCCAAGGGTGTGCTGTCTATAGATGTTCAAGCAGCTGGGTTTTGTTATCCAGCTTTTGAAAGGTATTTCTCACGCAGAAGAACATCAGAGAGGGTCCTCTTTTGGCCAGCCTTGGAGTTACTCATTCCCTCTTTCACACACATCTGAAGCTCCCCACTACTCATAAACTGGAGGGAGTATATTTGACCTTATCTGCAGGTCAATATGTTCCCCTTTGGGTTCCTGAATGCACTCAGGCAGTTTTAATTTGATTTCTCTACTCACATAGACACAACTAGATGAGAGAAGGATGGAGCTGACAGCTCTCATAATCAGCACTCATTTTCTTTTGCCAGTGTATCAGAATTGCATTTCCATATTTCCTTCCATTAGTTTGTTACCTGTAGTCTCCAAAGGCTCATGCTGGTGTGGTGAATTAGGACTTCTGACATGCCACCGAGACATGCCACTGTCTCTGTGACAGTGAGCGAGCACATGCACAGAGCAGCAGCACATGGGTGGCTGTGCAACACAAGCCCCTCCATGCCCTTTCTGCTGTTTTATACCAGCCTCTGTGAAGGTGGTGTAATGTGAGTACCCTCATGGTATGGAAAATGTATTTCAAAAGCCTCCTGACACCAGAAACTAAATTTCTCCTCTCATGTCTTCAGGATTACACTACTAGCACTGACTGAGTATAAAGACCTTGATAGCTGCATGCTGTCCCCATCTCAGGATGAAGGCCCTAAAGTACTCCCTGCAGTGAGTTAGGAGGTAATGGTTTCAAAAGAGCTTACACGACTTAGGAGCCTAAATGCTATTTATAAAAAATGACATTGTCACTTGAGAGCTAAAGCCCTACTGGGTGTTTCCACACTAACCAAGCTAAAGCTGGATCTGACAAACTTATCTCCGGCCAACAGGGTCCAACAACCCTGGAAGTCGATCACCTACATTTCAACAGATGAAGGAAAAACCACTTACCTGCAGGAGGGACATAATTTGGGATGGTCTTGGCCTTTGATTTCATATGAGCAATTTGCAAATGGACAGGAGAAACTGCTTTCAGATTTCAGTACCAATGCCAAAGAATTTATCCTTTCCCAAACCATGAGAAAGGTAAATATTCATAAAACTCCCGTGTGTGAATGCAGCAGAGAGAATTCAAAGGTGTCTGGAAGGAATCTCTTTCATTTTCCTCAGGTACAAATAAAGCACCCCCCATCCCCTAGCTCCCTCTAGCTATCCTTTTAAATCTCTTTTTAATGTCTCACTTTTTACTGCTAATCATTTTTCCCCTTTGCTAATGATGCTAACCTTAGAGCCTGCTGCAAACTGACTTGTTTCATGTCAACCTCTCTCTATTGCCCACTTTTGTTAAGCCACAAAGCAGGTTTCAGTCTATTCAACGTCAGCTATTTCTCTGACTTGAATATTATTGTTGCTTATTTCAAAGGCATCTCCAAGCCCACAGTATTTTTGCACAGATACCTCTATTATTGTCTGTCATCGGGATGTGCTAGCTCCTCTCCTGCCTCTCCCCCCAACCTCTTCCTTCCTATGTATGTGGCAAAGTCTCTCTCTGCTCTAATAGCTCTCTTGAGAGCAGGGTGAAGCAGGTCTTTACAGAGACCTGTTAATTTTAAAGGACAAGCTTTATATATTAACACCCCTGTGGCAGTCTGTTCCCCACGCAGCGGACTGTATGCCCACCATTTACCCAGAATTAAGGAACACAAGGACCAAACCTGCTCCCCATCGGGAGCCCCTGGATGATGCCAGCCGAAATTCCCACCTCCCTTCAGCTTCAGTGAGCATCGCCACACAGGGTCAAAGCCACAGAATGACACAGAGAGGAGCAGAGAGCCCAGGGGATGCCAGAGACCCATTGACTGGCTGTGTTGACCCATGAGGTGTCTGCAGCAAGGGGAGCTGATGAAGGAGATGTGATTGTTTAAAGGAGCCTGTGTTACAGCCTTACTTCCCTTCCAAAACCAATTTTCTCCCAGGTGCTGGATTCTGAGGGAGGTGGTTTTATTGCCTGCAAAACCATCGTCCTACATCAGATTTTTTTTCCCCATGTGGTTTGTAAGAAGCCACAGAGATTTAATTGTGAGTGCAGCAATGTTTGTACTTGCTGGGCAACTGAGACCTTTTCAGTGGCTTGGAGTAACCATGAGCAGGTTTTTCTCTGCGGATAAAAGATTGTGAAACAGTAACTATTTACCATAAATTATGTCTTTTGGCTCACTAATCACCTCTCAGTTCAAAAGACACAGGTCTTATTTACTCCAGCACTCCTCCATTGGGCTGCAACATCAATGTGGGGCTCATACAACCCTCATCAGGCTGAGCAAACCCCTTGGAGAGGCTGACCCCTTAAATTGAAATCAAACAATTGAGGCTTACAATGGGAGCAACTCTCATTCTCTCTGAGACATCCCTATCACACGCCCCATCCCCCACACTTCCCTCCCCAAAAGAGTGAGAGGGAAAAATAAAGAAGGAAGGAAAGAAGCAAGTCTGGTTGGTGCAAAGGGAGACTTTGCAGTTATTGCTAATGTTAGCATTTCCCCTTGGCTTTTTTTTACCTTGCTTCCCTGGCACACAGGTAAAATAACAAAATAAATCCCACAAAGGGCTTTCTGCCAGGCTGCCTTTGGAAGTTTGCTTAAGTGGCCTTAAGTAAGATAATATGCAAGGAGTATGAAAAGAGGAGACTTTGTCTTTTCACATTAGCAGCAGCCCTGTTCAAGTGGCAGTATCTATGAAAATGCTGTTCAGCCTTTAATGAGACTACAGTGTGTTAGTGTACCAGTCTAATTAATCCCATATTTTCACACGGCATAATTACTGAGCCGGGGCTGAATTATTTGGCTACTGGAGGTGGAGCAGTGCCTGCACTGTCCTCTGTCTCTGCTCCTCACAATTTATTATGCTATACAGCAAGACACCATTGAAACCTCCTAGTATAGGACTATCTGTCATCTCTACATTATCAGTAAAATACACCACCTTCCATACTGTGCTACAAGGGCTTTAGCAAATTGCTATTTTTATGGGATATGATAAAGGAAATGCTACCTTATGTTCAAATTTTTAACTGTCTCGTGTATGGAATATACAGTCATGCTTCGTGCATGCTGGTTCAGCGAGGCCTCATTTGCATTGCTACAGCCAGGGCGGTTTTCACCCTCCTACTTTGCTCCCATTCTGTCCACTTCTTTCTTTTCTTAATCTCTTTTTTATTTTATTTGTATTTGTATTTTTATTCTTATTCTTATTTTTTGCTTTTCCTTTATCTTTTATCTTTTTTCTTTTTCTCTTTTTTCTTTCTTTCTCTTTTTTACTTTTATTTCTCTTTCTTCCTTTCTTGCTTGCTTGTTTGCTTTGTCTTTCTTTCTGTCTTTCTCTCTTGCTTTGCTCTTCTTGCTTTTCTTTCTTTTCCTCACACCCCTTCACATCTCTCCCCCTACTCCTTCAGCAAACTGGCCGCCTCTACACTTCTAGAATCTCCATCTTTCCTGTGTTTAAGCTTTCTCATCCCTTAAAGTCCTTTCTCTCCCACCCCTCCTAGTTTGTGTTATTCCTTAAAACATACTTTTTGCACATTATTATTCACCTCTGATATATGATCTTGCCATTTTGGAACTGGTAGAGCCCCCCACCCCCTTCCTTCCCTTAGGAGTTTAGGGAGATTTGTGGTTTAAACATTTGCTCACTCGCTAGTGTTTTCGTGACTGGTTTAACAGTATCTTTTTAATGGAAGGCCAAGCACCACATTAACTATATGGAGCTGTTTTAAAATTTTTCTTTTCAACAAAAAAGTAAAAAAAAAGAAAAAATAAGAAAGCTGGTTATACCCTGTAAATTTTAAAACCAGCCTTAACAGAACATAAGGCTATTTTGTTATTGTGTATGGTTTCCATACAAGCGCTGTGAGATATATGGATGTATGTATACCAGGCAAAGTGAGATCTCAAAATAAAGAAAACCACATGCTTAAGAGCACAAGCGGGAAAATTACTTCTCCAAGTTTTTAACCAAATAGCGGCCCTGAGACTTGAGCCCTCTTCTACACAATCCTAAATCTAAGCTATTCAAGGAGCAATAACGTGAATTTCATTACACCTTTGCTGATACAGAGATTGAGTATTAGATCTGACACTCTGAAGCTCTTCCATATGTGCACATGGGAACCCATACAGCTTGCACTGCCCCCCAAATTAGTGATGCCACGCAGGGTCTTTTATCAATCATCCTGGGGCAGCTGAAAGTAGCCCAAGCTCAAGGCTTAAGCAAGGTTAAATGTTAACAAAGTACAGCTTGTCAGCCTTTGCAGGCATGGTCAGATTAGCCGTGGGGTGGCACAGCTTCTGTGGGGTCAGTCTTTGGAGGCTCGTTGTGACAGAAGCCTGCAGAGCTGTGGCTGCTGACCCCCATGTGGAGCACAGAAAGCACACGTGTGTGCACGCTTACCAGCTGCAGAAAGATGGGGGGGCAGTCTCTGCACCAGGATGTGGTTCATGCAGGTTTAGTTGCATGTTCTCTGCTGCATGGACTATGCTGATAGAAGTTTATAGAAGAATCAGGGTGCTCTTAACAGGGCTGTGAAGGGAAAGTTCAAAGGGAATGAGCAAGGAATAGCTCTGTGAGAGCAACAGGGAATTGCTAAAGCCTGGCCTTCACTGCTTCTGGCACCTCAGGAGAGTTGCCTGAGATGAGAGTAAGGCTACAGCAGAGTCCATGGGTCCATGTGGAGCCTGGCTGGGTGTTGTGTGAAGATAGATACAGACCACTACAAGCTGCAGTCACAGCTTGCTCTCGAGCCACTTCATAAATGTGGACCAAGGTTTTCAGGAAAACAGCATTATGCTGGCTCTGGTTGTAGCAATTTGAAGGGGGCTATGCACATTAAACCTGAGAGGCCTTGCGGGTGTCTCATTTTCCAAAACTGAAACAGTCAAATCACTTGAAGGTGTCTCAGGCTTTCAACATTTCCATGTGGCACCCAGAATCGCCATCTACTTCTTAAAAGCATGTCTGCACATGGTCTGTAACATATCAGTTCTTCTGTGTAAACACGCGAAGAAGTTTCCTCCCTGCCCTTGCACCCCTGGCTTTTGCAGTAAGGCTGCTTCCCCATTACTCTTCATACCTGTCAGGATGCCTTATCCTGTGAGCCGTCTTTTCTAGAGGATTTTCAGAGCTCTCCTCATTTCCACTTCTCAATTCCATCTGCTCCTTGCTGCTGCTTACGCTCCATAGGCTGAGTGTTAAACCTTCCTCCATCACCCACTGCTGCCCTGACTCTCCATTTGTCTTTTTTGAACCTGTGCACACATCCGAGCCCTAAAGCAGGCCTGCTACAATCTTTATATTGCAGCTTCGTATAAAAGCACTTTGAGTTAGTCCTAATCTGTTGTGTTCTGGTGGCCAGCTGTAAAACACTAACACGGACCTGCCTTGCTCACAGAGATACTCAGTTCTTTCCCTGAGCTCAGAGGAGAGGCCACTCAGGATGTGGCATTTCAAAACCATGAGGTGGCACCTCAGGGCCAACACTGGCTGCTCATGCCAGCCACGCCGGGTTGTTAAACTGCTCTGCTGGGGTCTGGCTGGGCTGGAAGCTCAGAGATAGGAAAACACATTCTTCTGCAGCTCCACCGAGCAAAGTGCCAGGCATGCAGGAGGTGCATTTTGACTGTTTCCAATGGCATCCCCACTGCTGCCAGCTCCTGTGTACTCACAGAGACAAGTCCTGTGCAAAGTGGGTCACCTTGCTGCCTTTTTTTAACTCCTTCCTCTCTTTCTGTAACATGTTCTTCCTCTGTTTCCACTCTTGCTCTGCTTACAAGGCAGATTGGGAAGCACCAGGCACAGGAATTGGCACTTACAGCTGTGGAGCTCACACAAACTCAAGCGACAGAAGTTGCAAAGAGGATGGAAGAAGCCCATCACTGATACTTAAGTCTATCTTCACCTGGTTAGGATGCTCTGATTAACTGCTCATAGCAGTGCTGCCTGGGTGATGGGACAGCAGCTAGTGCCGGTGCCAAGGCTGCCAGTGAAGATCCATGTTGTGATGGTTTATTTGTGACAAGGACTCCTACGAACAGCTCCTGTAGAGCAAATGGGAAGCAGCAAAACAGTAATAGCTTATTTCTGCATCCTGTATGTGATCTTTCGACTGCAGGCTGAGATACACAAGAGGATTCGGTCCTTATTCTGGACATGTGTGCGCTTCTCAATGGTTTCCATCAGCGGCTTTGTGTGCCGCGTCGACCCTCTGTGCCAGGGTCGCAGAGCTCATGAGTGCCTCTGCAAGTTACCCAATGCTCAAGAACTTTGAAAGAAACAGCTGGGATTTAATATTAGGTGCACCAGCTTACCATGACACATTCAACCTTTAAAAAAATGAATGATTTCTTTAAAAGGTTGGATGTCTCCTGCTAGCATCAGAACAAGCAGCTTGGGGTGGGGAAAAAAATCAAAAAGCACCACAAATAGAGAAATGAGGGAAAAAAACCCAGGTGTGTGCTAACATGGTGTGGAGAAAATTAATTACTGGAAGGCTTGATATAAATAAGACATTACGTGACCCCTTCTGCCTGTGGGGGATCTCTGGAAGTGACAGACAAGTAAGGCAGGGTCTTAATGAATAGCCTTTCCCTAAAATTCTTTGCTGTGGGCTCAGCATAAACCTTTACATAAAAGTGGGAGCCTGTGAGCAGTAGGAATTATTTATATTAAATGTGCTGCTCAGCAAAACATGGCAAAATTCCTATTCCCAACTGGAAGAAAATCATATTTCATGGCTGTAATACCATTAAGGAGGATACAGCGACTGGCAGTGGGGAATAGGGGTGGGAGGGAGGCCCACTGGTGGGGGGAAGGGGTTTTTTCAAGCTAGGAGATGAGGCCCTGCTGGGTGTCTCCACAAACTGGGCTCTCGCTGCTGCCCTACAGCCGAGGATAGAGAAGGGGAGAAACGGAGAGCAAGAGCCTCCACCTGAGACCAGAGGTGGGCTTTGCCCAATGGAAAAAAACATTGAACTTAGTAAGGGTGAACCCAGATGGGTTTTATAGAGATTGCTCTTAAAAAGACTTTTAATGGAGGACAGGATTGCTGTTAAAACCACTGGATGAAATCCTACGGTGATTGCCAAAAGGTTAAATCACTACTCAGGCCATGGCCCAATATGGGTGACCAGGGGCCAGCAGGGACTAAGCACTGCACAGGAAAAATTCTTTCATAACGCAGGGAAACGAGGTGTGGAAAGGAGCAGTCACAGCTCTCTCCACAGTCAGCTGTGCTGCAGAGCTGGAGAAGCAGGTAGAAATGTGGCCAAGGGCTCTGAAACAGTGCCAGAGAAGTAATAAGAGCAAGATGTGCTGGTATAAAGTGTCTGGGGAAGACAAGAAGATGATGCCATTAGTCTTGGGAAGAGCCCAGTGGCAACAAAACCCCAAAAGAGAATGCCCCAGCTCTGAGGAGCAGGTTGGGTTTTACATCCTGCTGAATCAGATCTTTCTGACTCAGGGCTGGGATGTGCACCTTTGTGTTATTGTGTGTGTGAGTGTTTGTGAACTAATTGGTGGCTGCTCAGAAATAAAACCAGTGTTAATGTCAACAAAATAGTTTTTAAAATGCCTGAAACACAGCCATGGTGGGCTATTAAATCCTAAGGCCCCTCTTTTATCCCTGGAGAGAATGGGTAGACCTATGAATTGGGAAGCACAAAGCTCCCTTCACATTGCAAGGAGGAGAGGTTGGTGTATCCTTGGTGTTCAGTCCAGAGAAAGACACAGAGATGTGAGGAGATTTATACCCCTGCTGGAAGAGCATCAATCAGTCAATCAAGTGAACAAGCCAAGACCTTCTCTCATTTCCCTGGGATGATTCAGAGTTCCATTTTTGCTGTGGTGATGCTCATGCTGCCTTGGAGAGAGAGGGGAATCCCTGAGCATCCCTATGCAAGGCCAGCTTCACACTTGGGAAACGACTGTGCCAATGAAGCAGGTCTACATGAAAGGTCACCTTGCCTTGCCAGAGGGTGCAGAGCTGCTGTCGATCAGCATGGCTCCAGGCTGGCAGCGAGGTTACAGGGCAGTACAGCACTGTGGGCATAGCCTTCCCAAAATACCTTCTTCCACTGGTGATAGAGCAGGATATATAGTGCAATGGGTACATCTCTGCAAAGGTGCTCTGTTCAAAGCAGGCAAATTGACAGGCTTCCCTCATAAAACAGTAATGCAGCTGATACATGAAAAAAAGATCATAAAAAGTCAGTTTTTTCGCAAGTAAGATAATTCTGACATTACTTAAAATACTTCAGACTTGTCAGTAAAACCTCAATGTCATTAAAATTAACTGGCATATTTAGAGATTGACTTTCTTGCTTGCTTTCAACTCCCAGTCAGCCTGACATGGGGAGGGCACTTGCTATTCTTATCTTTTACACACTTGTATTTCTTGGCCTTTAACAGCCTCTGCAGCATGCACTGCTCTGTCTGCTAGGGATAACGGGTGTCACTGGTCGCTGCTAATCCGTTATGGCAAGCTGTCTAATTACCAGTGGTGCTGCAGTAAATATAATGCGGGCTCACTTGCTGGCCTGCTCCTTATCCCTCATCTGAGAAGTGGGCAAATGTTGTATCACCCCAATTATTGCTCCATTTACCTGCATGTTCCCTTGACTATGGCACTGCTAATTACTTACTTTGTTAGGCAGAAGAAATATTAGGTATTAATTTCATTTGCTGTGATGATAAGAAATATAACTCCTATTATTTGTCCCCTGGCCTAGAAAACTCCCTTTGCAGCAATCCCTCTAGCCTGTGTGCATAAATAAAAACTCATTTCACTCTGGAATAGCTTTGGTACCTGGAAAGAGACCACATTTTGATCAGGAAAATGTCCTCATCTCTTTTCTCTGGTACGGGAAAAGCAAGTCAGAGAGGTTTCTGAAGTGGGACTGGACGTCATACTGGACCAAACAGTTTCTTACTGAAAGAGCGTTCTGCAAGATAACCACATGAAATTGCTGCTCTTCAGCAAAAACAGTCCTTCTGGAGGTGCTTGGCTTCCAGTGAGGAATAGGAAATTAGGAGCAGGCTCAGTCTGTGTCTTAATGAGACTAGATATGGTTTTCATCTTGGACATTTTCAGTTGTTGATCCTAGTCCTCTTGGCTGCAGCCATCTCTTCACTTGGACTCCAGAGCCATGAGATCATCCACAGTGAAAATGCCGGTTACTAGCTGGCAAAACAATGTAAGGTAGAACTATATCAATGGTGAAGCAACAAAGAGAAAAAGCAAGTGTAACCCCTGAAACAAGTGGATGGTCCCAGGTAAGGCAGCAGGAGGATCAGGCAGGTGGGCAGACATGGCAAAAGCATCTCTGTCTCTGAGTGCTTTCCAGAAAGCACCAATCAGGCAGTATGCCTGAAAAAGCAAACTTAGAAAGGGGCCAAAGCCTCCTAAGACCCCAGTTGCCACTCTATTGACTCTATTAACTGTCTGTCACTTTATCTAACTTCTAACAAACTCTCAATCTGTGACCCAAAGCAATTATATTTCACTAGGATCTCCCTTTTTAGCAATGCAGACTTAAATAAATATTTTTGAAATGGTGTTTTGAAATGGATGTCTGAGGTGAACTCCACAGCATGCGTGTGTAAGGGAGTTTCGATGAAGAATCTGATGTGGTGGCTCTTGGTCTTCTTCAGTTTTGTGGTCCTCTAGAAATTTTCCAGTGGTGGTGCAGACCTCTTTAGAGATTTTGTATGTCTAGGTGGCCTCAGAGCATGCAAGGACTCCTTTTTCTTGATCACCTTCTTTGATGGGGTTTTTTTAGGTATCCTTTTCGCTTGGTTTGAAACCCAATGAGTTCTGCATGCTAAAATGCCCACAGTAAATAGGCAATGGCCAAACAAAAGGTAAAATGGATGAAGGAGGATGTGCAGAATGTTACAAATTTTAAACTATTTGTGTATTTATACACA
Organism: Psittacus erithacus; assembly: GCA_009867235.2. Classification (NCBI taxonomy): domain Eukaryota; kingdom Metazoa; phylum Chordata; class Aves; order Psittaciformes; family Psittacidae; genus Psittacus; species Psittacus erithacus. The sequence continues at coordinate 507 of WYDI02010769.1, read as the reverse complement.
TGCACACATACTATAATGTATATTTTTCAGCTGAACACCCTTCAGTTTTGTTACCTTTGTCATTCAGCGCATCTTTGTGCCATTAGCCCTCATTTCACTTACATTGAAGCTTGCCTTTGGATTTCAAGGCTCCAACAAGTGAAACAGAAATTTGGATCAGCAGCATTGCTGAGATTTAGCTTCTAACAATACAAGAAGTAAAGAATAAAGGGCTACAGCTGGCTGAAATGAATGTCATATGCAGTATCCCTTCTTAAAATATTCAAAATGCTCATACCTCAAGGACGTAATTTAAATGTTCATTTTAGCCTTCTGCATCACCTTTGAACAAGGTGCTGGCATAACACTGCTGCATCATTTAGGCTAGAGAATAATCAAACATCTCTTGTAATTCCTGGCACCGGACACCCAGATTTTGAAGACTGTAAGAGTCTGTTGTGGTTTAAGCTTAGTCGTAAATTAGACAAAGCATGTAGCCTGCTCGTTTTCCCCCCACAACCTGTCCTT
>WYDI02010768.1:0-14238 GCA_009867235.2 Psittacus erithacus | reverse complement strand
TCTTCTCTTGTTATTTCCTTTATCATTATTATTATTGGTGGTAGTAGTAGTGATTTGTACCTTAGTTAATAGACTGTTGTTATCTCAGCCTGTGGGAGTTGTATTCTTTCGATTCTCTTCCCCATCCCTCTGGGAGCCAAGAGAGGAAGGGGGGGCAGTGAGTGGGCTGTGTGGCAGGCCTTAAACCACGACACATGGAGACCTCAGAGCAGCTTCCAGTGTCTGAAAGGGGCTACAAGGATGCTGGAGAGGGACTTTTCAACAGGGACTGTAGTGATAGGACACAAGGTGATGGGTTCACACTGAAACAGGGGAAGTTCAGGTTAGATAAGGAAGAAGTTCTTTACTGGGAGGGTGCTGAGGCACTAGCACGGGGCGCCCAAAGTGGTAAACGCTATATCCCTGGATGAGTTAAAAGCCAGGTTAGACGGAGCCTTGGGTGACATGGTCTTGTGTGAGGTGTCCCTGCCCATGGCAAAAGAGTTGAACTAAAATGATCCTAAGGTCCTTTCCAACCCAAACCATTCCATGTTTCTATGATATTGCTCAGACACCATGGCAAGGCGGGCCTGAGCAGGCCAGCCGATGCATGTGTCACTCCCACAGCTATATCAAGTGTATATAATACTCAAAAGATACAGAAAGTGTTTTCCTACTGTGATATGACCCTTCATGTAGCTTTCCATAGGATGAGCTCTTTGGGAAAATGCAGATCCATGAAAAACTTTCTTTCCTACATGATGAGTCCAGCTATGAGATAGGCAGGGGTAGGGGGAACATGGGTCTTCCAGAGGGAAGAAATCATGAACTGTGGCTATATTTGCAGGTTCTAAAAGTCAGTGGTTATTTTGCCACCTGCATCTGCTGGAGGATTAAGATAAAAGCCTTAAACGTCTTCACTTTATTGAGGAATAACCTGAATGATCTTCTAGAAGCTCATTGGGATTTCCGGAAGTGCAAATAGCTATGAGGAAACCTCTTAGGGATCACAAGCACAACAAGCTATGATGGAAAATGAGCTACATGAGGTGGATGTGTCTGACTCCATCTGCCATGAATTAATCTATGAGACTAGCACCACAACCACAAAATTGCCCCTTAGAGGTAAAAAAGGACTGTGAGTCATTTAAACAGATTGATACAAGTATGCTCAGGGCCCATCAAGAAACAATTTCCATCCAGCCATGAATATTTACAACTGAAGCACATTCCAGTATTTGAAGAAAAGCAGAATTGCTTTGCTCTTTTGTCGTTGCTGTTGCTGTTGAAGAAACATTTTAGCCTGTGTGTTAGCTCAGGGAGCATGAAGTGAAGAAGTGAATGGTAATGGAAAATGCACATATATTTGCTCAGGGTGAGACAGATGAAAGGAGGCTTCATCTCTACTTGATTGTATTTCCAGAGAGGAGCCCATTGCAGAGGAAGCTGGGCCATCAGGGCCTTTTCACACCCAGTAGAAGTTGCTCTGTTTTCTGCCATCACATGAGCCATTTCTGCGCTGTGATTTCCTCAGCAACTTGAATTTGAGAGGAAAATCAGGACTCTGTGGCTGCTGTTTCGTTCCTGTTCTTTCCAAGCAATCCCACACTCATGTAGGGGAGGACAGCCATGAAGGACTTCGCTTTGTGCTGCTGAATCCCAAACCAGTGATTCAAGTTGTTTATTCAACTGAAGCCTTGAGAGAAATTTATCTTGGGCTGGGAGAAGAGAATAAATAAACCCAAGTAAATGCTCTCTGGTGACTTCACTGCACGTACTGTGAGCAGGAAAATTGAAGGGCTCAAATCTCTGCCACTGTGACAGGTAACTTACTTCCCGCAGCTCAAGTAGAAAATGATGAGCTGAAGCCATGGTACAGCAGAGAGGAGAGTATGATTGCCAAGAGAGATCATTCAATGGCAGGCAAAACCCCATTATTGCAGTATGCCATAGGTGGGATGATAAAAGTCTAAATTAATTGTAGTGGAGAGTTAAAGACCAATAAGGGAAATTAATGTATGCTTAACCCTTAATTAGCTAAATTTTCAACACCACACTCCACTGCTCCCTGGCACTAAAATGGATGGTATATGTAGATAGATCCATTAGAGCCTCTGTATTTCTTCCACCACCACCTGCTATGCTTTGCAAGAGCAGCATGTTTGATCCATCCTTGCCCACCATGCATGAAACAGCAGCATCAGTAGAGCTGTTAACTCAGCAGCACTTTTCCAGTGATGGAGAAACCTGTGAGAGCTGAACCAGGGTATCACAGAGGCTTCAGTTGACCTCAAATGGTCGATAGCATTGTTTTGGGAGATGGAAGGGACTCGAAGCCATCTGGAAAGTGATGATTTCCTGTGTGGGGATGGATGGAACAGACCTTGGATTAAAACTGGATTTCTTGTTTTTTCCCTGAAAACATGGACCAGAAATGTTACCGTGAATTCTGCCGGGAACTGCAGTTTCTGTACAACAAAATGGGCACACTGCTTGGATTATATCACCCAAACCTGACATGTTGTCTCCTCCTTTGCTAGGGAGGTGGTAACTGATTACAGCAGCCAGAGATCTGACGTATTAATCTTTTTCTTTGAAGTATTTAATATTTGGGGATTCTTCCATTTTTTTAAGTTAGAAGAAACACGTATTTTCCCAACAGCTTCTGTGAAAGCTGCTGCTGTTGTAGCTTCTCCAACAATATTCCCCATCTTTATGCAAAGCACTGAAACAGTTCTCATGAGTAGTGTGATGAGACGGTGTGGGTATCATGCCCTCGCTACGAGAAGGAGTTGCTGTGCCAGATGTTAAGCTTCACACTTGTTCATTGTACAGCGCTTCTTGTACTCTACTGTGGCAATGAATCCCACAGCCACTATCCCTTCTCCAGATGCTCCAAGAACACTCTAAGTAGCCATTAACTAATGCTAAATTATGATGGAGCTTCTCCTGAAATGCATGTGACATCCACATGCACAACAAGCGAATTTGTTTCTGTCAAGACAATGACAAGGGATTGCAGTAGAATTAACGGGTGCTGTTTGCTGTCTACACCAACTGCAATGAGCTCCTTCTAGGGTGCACGTAATTACAGGGGCACAAACGACAGCAAAGGGATGCTGTGAGCGAGAAGATGCAGTGCTATAGATGGCTGTTAAGGATGAACTGCGGGAGAAAGCAAGTCCTGGGCTGAAAACCAATCCTATTTCTATTGAACACCACTGGAGTTTGCCTCTTGAAGACATTAGTGAGAGTGAGATCATGCTGTCTGCCTCCACAACTGCATCCATCCTTGGAAAAATCATTCTCTTCTCATTATCACTTGGTAGTACAAAAAGACCCTCAGAGGTCAGTCCTATGACGATGTCTCTGAACAAATGCATCTCACGAGAGAAAAATAGACCGCCTAAGATTTTTCTATGGTGTTCATACATGGTACACAAAAAATGTGCGAGAGTCTCCTATAGTGCCTATAGGACTCCAAAGTTACTAAAACCAGTTTCTCTGCTGGGTACTTCAGTGTTCAGAAACTTAAGTTACATCTCTGGTTTGGCAGGAACAGGGAAAGTGAGACAGAAATAGAAGAAAACTCTGTTTATGGCATGGAGGAAGCAAAGTCCTGAGGCTGGCTCAAAGAAAACCGAAATCAGATCAGAAGCAAGTATGGGTTTTGAAACACAGATCCATGAGCTCGTGTCCTGGTTTCAGAATTAGTCTGAACTTTTCAGCTGGGATTTGTCCATCAGAAAATGCTTTCTGAATGCAACCCAGGAGATTTTACATGGGTTTTGAGGCAAACCTGGTATCATTTGTCATTAAGGGTTGACCCTGAATTATATACTCATATCTGTCTTTCAGTGAACTGGGAGATTTCATACATGAATCCCCTTGTTCAAAGGGCATCTCTCAGAGCAAGATGCTTTCTGATAGACCATCTTCTGAGCTTTCTGGTTCACTTTTAGCCTTAGCTCATGATCATGAAATGTTTGAGCAATTTTGCCTCCATTTAAAAGAGAAAAGAGGAGAAGAAGTCTCCAAACCAGTTGGTTTCTACAATTTTCATGAAAACTGGCAGCTGGGAGGGACCCAAGCTCAAATCCACCAAGAAGCAGGGTCAATAAGAGTATTACACATTTAGTCAGACAGCGACCAGCTGTCCAACAGACGTTTGTGCCCCACTTTCTCCAGGAGCAGCCTGGCAACAAGAAGACAGCTTACACTTTTCTGGCAATAAAGACAGCACAAGGAAGGAAAAACCAGTGTGCATGGAGCTGTGCTACCCATGGGGCATAGAGAAACAAACCAGGGGTAGATCTGTGTGCATGTGAAGGTGGGTGCATGAATATGGATGTTAGCTACTCCTGGTTTACTCTGCTTTGACCTGGTGGGGGTCCTGAGGAACCTGGGACAGAGCAGGGAGAGGTTAGGAGACGTAATTCTTAGGAAAAGAAGCATCATCAATTCTGTTTCAAGAACAACTTGTTCTATCCTACCACATTGTCCAGAAAGTCAGAGATGGTCCTGCTGGTTATTATTCAGGAATAGCTTTGGAATATAGTGCCGTATCTACAATATGGCCTACACAGATCACAAGGACCTGGGGTGTACCAGAGCCTCATGGTGCTGGATGGTTTATGCAGTAAATGCCCACAGCCCAACTCTCAGAGAGAAAGTGGGAATGTGGAAGGGGGCTTGGGAAAAGGGAGACACCCTTTTATTTTTAAGTTAAGGCCCAAACAATGATGTGAATCCCGTTCTTCCCTCCCAAGACTGGGAAAAGGCAGGAAAAGTAAGAGTTTAATGCATTTTAACACTTTCTCTTTCTGGGCTCTGCCAGTCTGATTAACCCGCAACCATCCAAGTGTGACTTCTTTTGCACTTATGGCTCATAGCTCTTGAAAAGGGGTGGGAAAGGCAGAGAGCTTGGTTATGGAGACTTCCAGCCTTGCTCCTGCTGTGCCCTCTGCTCCACCCCACAAACAGGAGGCTGTGAGCAGAAATGCTGCCATTTCCCTTCAACACCCTGGTTACCTATTTGGATTTGGAAGTTAACTCTTTGACTCCAACCTGAAGTGTGCCAGCAGCTAATTTCTGTGAGTAGAAAACTGAAGTGCTGGTAACTTGCCCCATGGCATGCACAGGACAATAGCCATGGGTGGGAGCTGCCCTGCACCACTCTCCATGATGTTCATCACAAAGGCAATGTATATGTGGCCACACTGAGGAAGACTAGGAGAACACCCCAAAACCCATATGGAGTGATACTGCCTCGTCTCACCAGGATCCACTCCCAGCTTAACTCCATCTGCAACAGCTTTCCCCCTCCAAACAACTAGCTCTGTGTCTGCCTAATTTCCATCAGTGGGAGCAGGCCCATGGTGCTGCTGTAAACCTGAGCTGCAGGAGATGGGATACAAAAGCTGACTTCAGCTTTGCATTGTGCTCCTCAAAGCATGGGGAGGAGCAGGTGCCTGCCCAGCTCTGAGCCTCAGTAATACATGTCAGTGCAGCACTTGCACTACTCCGTTCAGATTGACAACAAAATTGCCAGCTCCTTGGGGCAAGGACTGTCTTCCTGGTTTATATTTATTATTACACATTTAGTTTCAAAATAGATTAAAAATTAAATAAGGAAGGGGATTGCTTTTAGCACCGCCTCAGAGAATAACACAGGTTGTGATTTTGTGCAAGACAAGAATATCCATCATTCCTATTTGAAAGGAATCAAAACCAAACAGATTTTCTTCTACAAATGTCTTCACTCAAAATGCATTTTGATATCCTTGCTTATCGTATTTTCAAGTCAGGTACACAGTGTACCTGAGCATCCACAGCTATTCCCAGCTCTGCAAACCCCAGATACTTGCTGCAAGAGCCTGCAGGCTAAACAGCATCCCTAAGTAAAAACATGTGCCTCCTCTACACTTTAGAATGCTGTTAAAAGTGGCAGGGTCTGTCTAAGCCTAAGATTATTCCTCTATTTGGTGTACTGTGGGTTGTTTGCTGGTACAGTTAATTGCAGTGTGTTTACTTCCTATTTTCTGAACTAATCTGTAATGGCATCCTTTGCAGGGGGTTAAAGTAAAGTGCAACTACCACAGGTAAATTGATGTGGCAAACTATTTCTAGAGCTCAGGCAAGGACAATTTAGTCACCAGGGATAGGGAAAGGTTCTGTGCATTGATTTTGTGGCAGATCAGGTTGGTGAAGACACCATTTGCAAAGTAATTGTGCAAGCTGGGGAAGAGGTGTGAGTTGTTAACACTGTTTTGTTAGCCCTTTTGGCTTGTGTATTCCTTCTAACAGGAGGAGAAATATATGTATGAGTCAAGTATGTTCTTGTAATTGAACATGTCTTTCAAAAAGGACATACACACTTCCATTAAAGAACAGAAACCAGCATGCTAGGGAAGACTTTGATCTGCCCCTCCTCTAAGCTGAATGCCCAAGCATTCCATCTGTCTCCTTGCAGTGTTTCACGGTCCCACTTAGAATAAGTTCTCTTCACTTTCTTTACAGGCACATGCAGGCTTGAGATGTTTCTAGCTATTGGAACCTGAGTAGTCCCTCTCAGGCTGCATCAATGTGATGTGCTTCAGTCAAGATGTTGGCTGCTGTCTCACTGAATCTTTAAGGATGGTAATGATTCAGTGATGCAGATGATGATTTTTTATCACTTATTACAGCAGTGATGCACTAAACCCCTGTTTTATGCATTTGATGCTTGCTACTTATGGGGAAACCCAAGTTCCTGAGATCTCCATCTGGGCAGCTCTGCAGGGATGGTTTCTATGCCTTGCTTCCTGAGTTGAGAGACAGTTTCCAGTAAATCCACACTGTGTTTCCCTACATATCCAGCTCAGGGAGAGGAAGGAAAGGCCAGGGAAAGGAAGCCTGATGTTCAGAGTAGTGCCCAGGCTGGTGGGGATCAGGGAGGCTGTTGGGCAGGTAGGCAAGGGCTGCAGCTGAGGATATTCCCTAGGAACAATGCTGGCACACAAACACAGAATCATGGAATGGTTTGCGTTTGTAGGAACCGTAAAGCTCCTCCAGTTCCAACCCCTGCCACGGACAGGGACACCTTCCACTAGAGCAGCTTGCTCCAAACCCATCTGTCCAACCTGGCCTTGAGCACTGCCAGGGATGGGGCAGCCACAGCTTCTCCGAGCACCCTATGCCAGCGCCTCAGTACCCTCCCAGGGAAGAGCTTCTGCCTAAGAGCTCATCTCAGTCTCCCCTCTGGCAGGTTAAAGCCATTCCCCTTGGCCTGTCCCTACAGGCACTTGTCCCAAGCCCCTGTCCAGGTTTCCTAGAGTCCCTTTAGGCTTTGGGAGCTGCTCTAAGGTCTCCCCTTCAGGAGCTTTCTCTTCTCCAGGCTGAACTTGCACTGTGCTCTCAGTGTGCATCCATAAGTGATGTGTTCCAGCCCATATCCAGCTCATTTCTTGCAGGTATCAGGGAATTACAGATGTGCCTTTGGTCCTTTAGGCCGACTTGCACTGGGCGTGAAGAGCTCACGGGTGGCTGAGAGCTGGGCAGACTTTCTACTGGTGGAAGCAATACAAAGGTCTTCAGCTGAATGCAAGGATGAAGAGGAATATGTGTTCCTCTGCTCCTCACAGTAAAAGCAAGACACAGGACAGTAGGATCAACATCAAGCTTTTGGTCGAGTTACCACATTTTCCAGGGATGCCGGAATGGATCCCCAAGTGCTGTATCACATGAATGCACCTTTGGAAGCCCAAGCTCTGGTCTATCGATGCCAGTTCATTTGGGGGTTCTCTGGAAACTGTATCATTTTGTGCAGCACAGATTGCCATGGAAAAGCATAAGCATGTCTAATGGTGTGAGGTGATGCTCTCCCAACCCTGACATCAATTGCCTGTCTGCTGCATGTGTGATCTTAACTCCAAGAAAGTGTTTCAATTCAAGGGAGTGAAGGACACTTCTATCAGCCTCCATTGGTGGAAATAATGCTTAGCTCTATTCTATCCCTGTGTTTTTCATGCCAGACTGTCATAAAAAGGCACTTCTATGGCGAATTCCTCCCACCTTTGCTAGTAACACAGAATTATCTATTCCTTTAGAATTTTGAGGTTAAGGAAGTAGATAAAGCACACATAAAAACCCAGCCCCAACTGTGAAGCAAATACTCCTTTCCTTTCAGGGAACCATTCCTTTGACTTGTTATTTTGAGTTCCATCATGGATACTTTGCAATGGCAACTTTGTGGAAAAGGAGATTGTCCTGGTTTGGGCTGCATGGAGTTAATTTACTTCCTAGGAGCTGATACAGTGCTGTGGTTTGGATTTAGGATGCAAATAACATTGATAATACAGGCATGCTGTAGTTGTTGCTGAGCAGGGCTGACCCTAACTAAGGACTTTTCAGGGCCCCATGCTCTGCAGTGAGTTGGGGTGGGAGGCACAAGAAGCCAGTAGGGAGCATAGCCAGGACTGTGACCTGAACTGAGCAAAGGGATGTTCCAAACCACAGGATGTCAGGCTCAGGATAAACCTGGGATAGGGGGTGGCTGGGAAGGGTTAATCCCTGCTCAGGATGGGATTGGTGCTGGTCAGCGGGTGGTGAGCAGTTGTGTAGAGCATCACTTGGTTTTAGAGGAATTTATTCCCGTCTTTTTATTACCTCCTTTTCATTAAAATTGTTATGACTATAACGATAATTATAATTATTAAATTTCACTGTAGTTCAGTTATTAAACTGTTCTTATTTCAATGCAGGGGCTTTCCCTTTTCCCAATCCTCCTTCTGTCTACTAGGGCAGAGGGGAGTAAGCGTGCCTGGTGCTTACATGCCAGCTGGATTAAAGCATGCCAGAGGTTAACTGCTAAGGTTAAAGCAGGTTCAAGTATAATCTAGAGTACCCTTGGCAAATGCAGAAGTGTTTCAGTGAGTCTCATTCATCATTGCCAGACTGCTTAAAGTGGTGGAGTTGCTCATTATTGTTTTTATATGACTTCACAAGAGTTGCAAAAGAGCCAAAGGGTAAAGTACCATGGTTTTCTTCCCTTAACCCACACTCAACAGGGAGCAATAATATTTAAGACCTCAGAGTGCAATGTAAAAGGTTTCTTCTTCAGAAACCAAATTCTCCTGCATGAGCCATGTGGAGCAGCTCAGGCTCAGCTCCAGAAAGGAGGTTTCTGTTGCTTTGTTGAGTTGTCTACGAAAGCATTTTGGAGCTGGTAACAGGGAGCTGTTAGCGCCAGCTGGTGTTGCCAGACCTGCTTTCATGAAACCATTGTCTATCTCTAAGCCAGCCGGTGGCTTTTCTCCTCATCAGTCCTGCCAAAGATTTTCCCTCCTGGTTCATTCCTCAGGCTACATGCTTTGGCATGGAGTCATTTCATTTGGGCTCCCCCTGAAGCCAGCTTACTGGCTGGAGTGGCTGGAATTCCTTTGTGCTGCTCTTCAGGTGCTTTTCTGCTGACCTACAATCCACCTCAGTCTCTGGGTATCTCCTGTTGGCACTGGCATCAGATTGGTAGGAGTGGGATAGACTGAGGTTCCCCTCCCCTGGCAGCTTCCGTTTAAAGCCCTCTTCAACAGATTGGCAAGCTGGTGAAGATGCTCTTCCCTTTCTTTGACAGGTAGACCACACCAGCCCCCAAAAGACCAAGTTGCTCAAAGCCAGTCCCATGGTCTAAGTAGCTGAACCCCCAGTTGGGACACTAGTCCCATAACCATCTGTTGAATCACCAGATTTGACTGGTCCTTTCAAACCGCTTCACTCGGACCAGGAGGATTGGTGAGAAAACTCCCTGTGCTCCAGAGTCACTCACCATTCTCCCAGGGCTTGGTAATCCATCAGGATAGTCCTCAGACTGCTCCTGGCTGTATCCCTGGTGCCCATGTGAAACAGCAGCGGTGGATAATAGTGAGTGCAGTGTATAAGGCTTGCTTGTTCTTGCTGTCATTGCTCATAGTCCCCTGCTAGGCAGCGCACCTCTCTCAAGAACACATCAGTTTGGTACCTCCACACCTCTCAAAAGAATACCTTGCCAAGGATCTTTACAAAGCTGTTTCTTACGGAGATGAAGATGTGTTGATGCCCGTGGAGAAAGCAGCAGGGAATGGCAGTGCAGAGTGAACAGTTAAGTCTCAAGAGTTCAAAAGCAGCTGAACCCAAAGTGGAAAAGGTACAAAGAGACTACGAGGAGGATTAAGGGAAAAGTACCTGTTGTAGAAGGGAAGATTATGAGAATTCAGCTTGTTTAAGCCCAGGCAATGGCTGTGTGAAGGGCTGTGATTACTCTGTAGAAAATATGCCAAGGGGATAAGTGCTGACAGGGAAACAGCTATTTCAGCTAAATGACGATGCTGGCTTTGGAGCAAATGGTATAAATTGGTCACAGATAATTTTATGATGGAAGTTAGGAAGGGTTTTTTTAATGCTTGAAGGAATGAACTCCTGAAGGAACTGCTCAATGGGAATAATGGGGATCATCTCTTCTGGATGGGATTATATGATGTGGCTGTCTGTAACAGGAAGCTACATTCAAGGACCTCTCCAATTTGATGCTACAGAAAGAATGGATTGGGTGTACACCTGGGTTTTGGGCACTGGGCACATCCAATGCAGGTTCAGCAAGGAAGGGTGGGTACCTGGGAAACCTGGAAAAACATAGTCATGTCCTGGAAAACACTTTCTCCTGGTTCTTGGAGACACATGGTGTGAATTCTGAGGTTTTCATCAGGGAAGAGTTTTACACAAGCTTGCGAGATCTGGAAAGCTAATTCACTTGGACCCTGCCTATGTCTGGATGGAGATATTAGTATTTAGTCTTTAAGGATGTAAGTCCTTCCGGTGCTAACTGCATCCAGTGCTGTGTGAAGATCCTGTGTAAAGACTGAAGCAGCTTCCATGGTTGAGGGTTTTCATGTTGCTATGAGCATCTACCCAAAATGTGAATGCAAGACCTGTGCTGCAGACACTCTCCAGCCTGATCAGGTCTCGAACTTACATGTTAATGTCAAATTGAGGGCATCCTTGAGTGTTATTCAATGTTTTCACATTCAAGGGGTGGCAAGAAGGTCCTAGGGGTTTTGCTAATGGCCAAGCTGACTGAAATCATGGCACTGGATGTGGTGGGACTTTATCATCTATATTGATATAGAATCTGTGAATGCTGTTGTACTAGACACAGTACAAAGATGGATCAGAAACATGCTGTCTCCTCTCTACAGCTTAAAAATAATATAATGTTCTCTCTGATTTAAGAGGTGTCTGAGAAGAAGGGAGAAAAAGAGGGGAAAGCATCCAGGAAATTGGTTCTGACCAATAACATTTCAAAATACAGCAGAGAGCCAAATGGGAACCTTATCTGATAGTGCAATAATACACTCCCTCTAGAAATGAGTTAGTTTGTCTTGCTTTTATCCATCTGGGAACTCTGATTATTGTCTCATGAAACAGAGCACCTGGTTTATTATCCCATATGCAAGTGAGGGCAAATGCACTGCTTTTCATTACAAAGCATGGCGCACCCCTGCAGGGCTGCAGAAGAGAAAGAACATTTGGAAGTTTGCCCTCAGGTTTCCTAGAGAGAGAAGGCTGTGGTAGCAGGGAGAGGAAGAGTCACTCTGCCCACCAGGGTTTCCCTCCCATGGCTAAAAAGTGATTGTTGTTGCTATTAATTAGAGCTGTATGGAAACATTCACAGGCAAACCTGAAACCACATTAAACATGCCTTGCAGGGATGTGTTACAGGCTTAAACTGCAAATCAGCTCCCTTGAAAGATGCACTGTAATGACTGAAGGGGATGAGTGTGTGAGCTGGAGGGCTGGAATTAAGTGATGTGGGAATGCATTTAGGACAAACCAAGGGCCAGATATGGACTAATTAAGACTCACTTTCTGTTGTATTAGGGGATGTGATCTGCGACTGGCAACCCAGGTCTCTGCTGAATGCGCAGATCAAGCTCCTGATTTTGCTCGGAGTCCATTTTGTCCCCTTTTGATTCCTAAATTTTGTGCTCAAAAGCTCCACTCTAAGTGAGGACAGCAATGACACTGCTAATGCCACTCTGCTGCAGTCAGAGCTGGTACTATCGAAACACTTAGGTACTTTGCTAGATTCAGCCTGCAACCCATCTTCAGAAGTATTACCCTGATGCAAAGGAGAATGTGTATATGTGTATTATATATATAATATATATTATATGTAATATGAGTATGATCAGATCTTGGTAGGGACAGAAAAGTAGGGATGCTCTGCTTAACTAATGCAAGGAGAGAGACTGAAAACTAAATCTATACTGGCTGTTTGATACAAAATAGAATAAAGCTATTTGAATGGATGAGGGTGGCTTTAGCAGAGCTCCTTTGGACATTAAAATCACCTCTCAGTCAGCAGTGAAAGGTTCATGCAGATGAAAATGCAGCAGGACAGAAGTATGAAGGGTCTGCCCTAGCCAACAGTTCAACATCAACCCAGTGGTACGTGTCAGACTGCAATGTGAAAGAGTTTTCCATCTCTCACTGGTATGTTCCAGACCATTTGCTTTGACTTTGTGCACAGGTTTTCAATTCACCAGCACCTTTACGCAGTCACTTATAATCCACATTTGCTGGGTTTTAATGAATGTTTGTTCACTGGAGCATATTCCAGGGAGTGTGCATGGCGTGCAGAGCCAGCCCACTTCCCAGCAGCCTCCAACACAAGCTAAGGCGAGGAATCAAGCTCAGAAACAGACCAATAATGTATTACGTGATGTGCACCACCTGAGTGTGAGACAGAGAGCACTTCCTGCCAAATGCAGTGGAAAATCCCAAGGATAATCATGAATCTGCTGAAATCCCCTTAAAAGCCAAAGATAGCCCCAGTCACTGCCACGTTGAAGCTCCTCAGTCTTCTCTTCCCACAACAAGGTTTGTTTTCTGGGTTGCTATTACCATCATCCACATGGGGAATGATAGCAAAGCAGGGTCTATCGGTTGCATGTTAAGAAACATCCCAGGAGTCCCAGGTGTTCAGGAGAGTATTGAGGGACAGAAAGGATACAGACAGAGGACTGAATGTGATTCTTATGAAGATCCAGGAGCCATGCAAAAGAGGGAATGCAAGGGCTCTGTGAGTACTTCAGAGAGTGTTGGGAGCTCAATCCTCTTTGTTGACAGAGCAAGAAATGCAAATTCGTAATTACTGTAGATAAACATGTTCAAGTTAATTACTTCTCCCATTTGATGGCTGTGCAAATGATGCAATGACTAATTGAGACTGCTCTCCTTTCTTCCTTGCTGGAAAGCAAAGGCTGAGGCATGGGCTTGGCAAGGTTGTGTCAGGAAAGGCAAGGAGCAGACAGAAGAGTGGATGTCAAAGTCAAGCAGCTCTGAATCTTGCTGGGGACATGAGGCTTTTACCAGGAAACTGGACTGGGATTTCAGAAGCTTTTCCTTCTATCTCTTTGTCCTCAAATGCAGCTGCTACTTGGACAAAATCAGCCTGGCTTTAAAGTAGGTCAATCTCTGGAGAACTGAAGTCATCTCAGGATGCTCTATAGAAAAAGAAATACATGTCAGTGTGACACCACACTGTATGGTGGCTTTTAGTAGAGTTGCTTTCCATTTACTGAGCCATGTGATTCAAACAGCGGCTGTAACACAGGAGAAATGCTGCATCCAGCTGGGACAACCCATGGGTCACAAATTCTACCTGAAGGGATGGACTCAGAGGTGAAGACAGTGCAAAAGAACCATGGAAATGGAGGTTCAGATTCTCAAATTGCTTCCTAAAAAATGGACTTGGAGTAGCACCAGGGTCCTGAGCATCTTTTTAGCAGATTTGGGATGCCAAAACCCTAGTTTTGCACTCAGACTCCAGTGCCTCATTAAGTAATCCCAGATTTTCTTTTAATAGTCTATCTGCAATTTACTCTGGACTATTTTAATAGCATGAAAGCATCCTGGACACTCTGTTTAAGTCTTAGACACATAATAAGCAGTTTAGGGTTTTGAACAGCTTGTTAGCAATTTGGGAATCAGCCGCACCAGGATTTCAAGCACCTGCTCAGCAGCTGTGAGCTTTGGATCCTCCCTTTTAGCAGCCCATGGGAGTTTCAAACCAGTTTTTCAGTGAAGCATTTCCATTGGAATCGTACAATCCCAGCCTGGTTTGGGTTGAAGGGACCATAAAGCTCACCCAGCTCCAACCCCTGCCACAGACAGGGACACCTTCCGCTAGAGCAGCTTGCTCCAAGCCCCTGTGTCCAACCTGGCCTTGAACACTGCCAGGGATGG
>WYDI02010767.1:0-29387 GCA_009867235.2 Psittacus erithacus | reverse complement strand
AGGACAGGTTGTGGGGGGAAAACAAGCAGGCTACATGCTCTGTCTAATTTACGACTAAGCTTAAACCACAACACCTGACTATATTTGGCTCTGTTTTTGAATTGGGAAATACTCTGTGAAATAAAATGAAAAAAATATTTGTGAGGTTTTTTTAAAAAGTCCAGGGCTGTTGCTTTCATTAAGTAGCTGGAAGCACAAGACTTCAGTGTCAAGCTTCTAATATTTGTGGGGAGGAAGCTGGGAAAAGAAACATATCCAGCAAACCTGTTCTGCTACTTACTAGTGAATTTGCAGCTGTCTTTAGAATTGCCTCATTTATTGTTATAATTGCCATCTTTAACAAATGGACACTTGAAGGTAAGGTAGGTTCTTATTGAACACTCTGATAACACTTATAAATCTTACATCTTTTAGTCCTTCCTTTATTGATTTTCAGACATCTTCTTTCCCTTCCTAAGTCCAGTCCCTGAAAGATGTTTTCAAGAACAGTCCTGAAGGGCTTTTATAGAGATGATAATCTTGGGCAGACATAATGTAAAACTGAGGTCTCATTTTCGTTTGTTTTTTCAAGTACTGGATGTGGCTTTCATCTGTGCCTTAGCAGCATAAGGCTTTGAATATGGTATGAAATCACTTTCAATTTATTCAGAAGACTTCTCATAACTGATGAATGCCATACATAATGAATGACTATATTCATTTATCATCCATAGTAAATCATTTATCACACAGCAGAGGTATATTGTGGAAAAACATAATCAAAGCTTTTCAGTTTTTCTGGTTGGTTAAACCCAAAATAGCAGAGAAGTGGTTGCTCAGTTAGTTGGTTGAACATTTTGCTTACTAGATGATATTAGAGGACAATTTCTAATGCTTTTGTGGTTTACAAATTGAAGTTTGTGGTTAGGAGGAGTGGGGTTTTGGGTGGGGTTTTTTTTGGGGGGAGTGTTTTTTTTTTCTTACGGTTCATGGACTAGAGAAATCTGTGTTGATCCTTCCATTGAGTTAAATTTGAAAAATGAAGCAGCAGAGCAGAGGTGGTGCTATTATATTGTGCCATGTTTGCGGCTGACCAAAATGCTGCCATAAGTAAGTTGGTTTGTTATGGGTATATGAGATGAACTTGTGTTGAACTACCTGGTACAGGTCAACCCTAAGATCTTACTATCTTACTTCCAAAAAAGCAAAAGAGAGTGTAGAAATTGCAGTTCTGAAGTGCATTCACATTCAGGGTTGCATCTGAAAAGTCCTGTTAAAATATTTGCCCATCTCTACTGAATTTTATCTAGCATTTGAAGATCTTAGAGTTAATATTGGCATTCAGGCCTCAGTTTTTACAGCACAGACTGTAAGTTTCATTATTTCAGCACTAACAGTAACAAAACCTAAACATTAAAAAAAATAAAAATTGTAGAATTAAAGATATTGATTGATCCTATTCACATTTTTGTATCTTAAAAAAATATTTTTCCAGATATTGATATTTGCTTTGGAGTGATATTTTTTTTTTTAATGATCAAGACTTATATCATGGAAAAAATTGTTTTGCCTGCCCAGTGCTGTCTGACCTAGGCAGTCATAAAGTACTGTAGGCACTGTTTAGATGGAATTAGAAGTGTGCCAAAACTTTTGAGTAAAACTTATCACTTGTTGACCTTATAGCATTTGGTTTTACTAAAGCACAGCTGTGAAAAATTGAGCTGATAGTAAGCATGACTTTCTAATGAGGATAAACAAGGATAAGTCTCCTGGGACAATCATTTTAAGAGATTTAGCGTAAGGTGAGAGTGACTTTGTGCTTGTCGACACTGCCTGCATGTCCTTGATTACTTTCTCCAGACTTGTTTCAAATTGCAATTTTATTGTGAAAACTAAAAGTGCTCCTCCATGCCCTGCTTTATTTTAAAGTTTTTGGGTTTTCTATGATTTTGATAATAGTCTTAATCTCAGAAGTGAGTCATGCACCTTTGCTCCTTTCATCTGCTTCGCCACTGGAATATACCAAGAGTTAAATTTGGCAGTACTTCAGAAGCATTCTTAGATTTATTTGACTGATGGGTCATTTTTGGCATTTAAATGCTGGTCAGTCTTGATCTTTATTTATTTTTGATAACTGCTTCTGCTGAGTTAGCATTCTGCTAACTATGTCTGTGGTGCGCTTGTATTTCCAGCCATGTTTTTGCAGAGCAGTAATGCAGTGCTATTGGACTTGAATTTTAAACCAACTCAATAAGCTATTGTACTGTATTTAATGAGCTACGGATGGAGAAGGAAAAATTTCAGTTCCGTTGATGACTGAACAAGCCAGATGGTTGTCATAAGGTCTGTTCTCTAGTCATCCCAATGTGCTTAGGTTTGATAGTTCCTGAATACAGTCTTACTTTTCTCTAGATGAAAGGGAAACAAAGGACTTCAAAACTAGACAATTTGTTGTTAAAATATATGATGAAAAATGGAATATAGAAGACAGGAGAGGAAGTAATTTCTTGAAATCATGGAATTCATCCTAGATCAATCACAAGTGAAAGGTTGTTTTTTTGTTTTTCTTAGAAGCTACATAACAAGATTTTACATACATAATATGTGTAGCAGCCTACAGATGGAGGCTTACATCAGGTAGGCTCCATTCAGCACTGAAGTTAAGCATTTGTATGGTTTATATTCATTTAAATGCATTTGTATGGTTTATATTCATTTAAATACATCTGTTGGTTTGATAAGTCGAACAACATAAGTAAGTCTGTTTAGATCCCACTGCCTTCTGCATATGCGATTATACACACATTAGGGTTTATAACATAACTATGTTCTAGCTACCTGTTGCTGACCTGTAAATTTACCCTCTTCAAATTCTCACATGCTTGCTACAATAAAAAACTATATAAAAACCATTTTTTGATCCTGAATCTGATTATTGAAACTAAATTAGAGCCAATTGCTAACTTGTGACTTCAAATTTTCATGTATAAATCTTTCATACGGATATATATGTATTCAGGAAACAAGGGAAAAATAATTTCTTAAGGATTTAAATACCCTCAGTGAGTGAAGATAATTATTATCTCATAAAAAGTCTAAAGCCTGTGTATTACTGTCAAATGTAGACCTGCCTGTGGATATGCCACAAGTAAATTTGATACCAAGTAACTATGTAGATTTATATCTTCAGAGATAAAACCTAACATGAGTATTAAGTGAATACTGCAGCCTAGAATCATTATGTAATGGTTCTGTATGGGCTGTGGGTGTTTATTAATTATGTGAAATCTTTTTCTGAGGGAACACCTTTGCACAAAAAAAAAAAAAGGCAAAAAATGGCTGTTGGGGGGAGGGAAATGATCATTAGTTCAAGTGCCGCCAGGGGTCTGGATGGCTTGAATGACTTTACTAACACTTCTTGATTTATTTGGTTTGTGTTTTTTCTGATCTACCTTTTATAAAAGACAAAGAAGGAAAACCATCCAGATCAGGAGAGGAAGGATAATTCTATAGTTCCTGCATAATTTTGGATGAGGAATTTAAGTTAAATCCACATAACTCCTTTTTAAATGCTAAAAGCCTCATTTAGTTCAATGTTTCCTACGGAAGATTTAGAGAATTCAGATATATTAAAGTATTCCCATTTAGTTTCTCCAAGGCTCCAAGGAAGGATCTGGAAACACTGGAGTCAACAAATTAGTTGAAAATTGTATTATCTAAATGTGTGCAATGATTCAGGATTTTGTAGCTGTGACCTTTAATCTTGATGCATTTGCACCAAAAGTATAATAGTATTTCCTTGTTTCAGAAAAGTGTACTGATAATTTACATCCTGAATAAAATACAGTGAATTATACCGATGATAAGTACTACTTTTTAAAAGTCTGATTTAATTTCTCTATTAGGGAGTTTCAGCTACTCTGGTACTGGGGCAAGGGATACAGAAAAAAACCTTCCTTATCTTTTTTTGGCTGCCTTTTCAATATCATTTTCTATGTGGTTGCTTTACTCATTTTTACCAGCTGCAACATTTTAAAAGAAAATTGACAGAAAAGTGATTCTTTTCTTAAAGTTGATATTGTCCATTCTCGAAGAATTGTACCTTTTTTTCACACAACATTTAACCTTATTTCTTTAAGAAAAAGAAAAGGCAGATGCATCTTAATTCAGTCACGATTTGCAAGGTCTTCAAAAAAATAAAGTATGTTCAAACCCTGATGTGACATCTTTATTATGCAGGAAAAATAAAAAAGAGGAGGATGGTGAGTGCCTCGGATAAGTGTTCTGGCCTTCCCATCTGAAGGGATTCACGTTTGTGTTCAAAGAAATACTGTGTCTTTACTCAAGTCCTTATTGAGTCACCAGTTTTGTTCTTTCTAATGCCATGTATTAATTTTTATTTCATTTAGTTGATTTTATCTGTTTGCATTGACTTGAGTTTAATTTTAGTTAGTAGATTGTATTTTGCACATAACATAGACCGTAGGAGCTAGAATTTTATGCAAGGGTTCCTAAGACTTTGCTGGTTGCAGGGGTGCACATATTACTGCAGTCATACATGCACAATGTTTTAAAGACCCACTTATCTAAGCACACCTTTTAATTACTGCTTCTGTTTATGCTTTTTTGCATCGTTTGATTCTTGGTGCTGAAAGTCTCTGGCTATTTGTAAATGAGGTTGCTAAAGGCTGTCAAAAACTCATGTTTTGTTTTTTCTGCTTTGTTTACTGAGGGTGTTTGTAAATACTAGGTAGCTAGATGGTTTGGCTAGTGAAATTGTTGCTGGATTTTTGTGGTCATATATGATTCAGACAGTTGCATTACACACCTGATAGCTGTGTTAGATAGTGAATCCATTGGAAGATCCCATTGGTGTATTTTGAAAGTCTGATTACAAAATACCTACAATTTATCATCTTTGGACAAGGAAGAAGAATAGAGCCTGCCACTGACAAGCATATTTTAAAAACTGATTCTCTGTAATAGGTCGGAGTTCGATCAGGTAAATGGATTGTATCACTCATGGAAACCTGCATTTATTTCATCTGACTTAAAGTCCACTGTTTCATTTCACGAAGACATTGAGCTTTATTCAGTTATAGATGTTGGAGCGTTAAATAGATCAAGGGAGGCATTTATCAAGGACAGTTTTCCCTGTTGGTATGATAGGCTTTTGTAACCAGTTTTATATTAGGAGCTGTCACCCTTCCTTCCACTCCTCTTCCAATCTGCCCCATGCACTTGCTGCCAGCAGACCACATGCATCTATGGTCCAACACACACAGTCACACTCACAAGTAAGGAAAGTCTTTTCCTTTAACAGTTTGCTCATAAGTTATTGCACGATCCTTTTATGAAACAATATTGGAAAAGTCACATCAATATGAAAAAGTCTTTCCATTGTGAAACTACAGAAACAGGTTTGCAGAGAAAAATGTCATCTCTGCCAGCGCTATTCAATAGATACCTTGTCTCCCTGAGCCCTGCAATTTCTGGAAAAGTCTTCAATAGCCATTAGTTGTTTTGATGTTAAAATATTACACTTGATTTGTGTTTCACTATAAACTCTGTTGGGTGTAAACAGTGACCTGATTACAATAGTAACTCTGTCCAAGGCTTGACACATGACTGTTTCGCTCTCTTATGCATGACTGGAGCTCTGTTGGAAACTTCTTTTCCATTGTCTTCTTCTACCACCCTCAATCTATTTTGAAATTAAATGGACTACCTCTTTTACTTTTTTTTTTAATTTTATTATTATTATTTATTTTTTATTAAAAAAAAAACACCACAAAAAAACCACCCAACACCAGAGCAGTCCTACCTAGAATAGATAATAATCAAATGCTTTGGACATTTCTGCAATACAGAAAAACTGGGTTCAATTGTTTAATGCTTTATTTTCACACCAAAAACTGAATGTGAAACTCTTACTTCTCATGTGAATGTGTGACCAGAAAACTATTGATTTTTATGAAGGGTTAATTTTCTGTCTCGCTTTGAGCATGGTATCCACTGAGAAGTGTTCTCAATCATAATTCGGTGGTCTAATCTGTTGAATATAGGAAGCCTGTTTTCTGCTTATAGTTGCATGATGTATGCATTAAATGACAAGGCATCCTGTCTGACCCTCACTGTTTTGATTACTTTTTTATTCCCTTGTGAAGAAAATCTTCACCTAATAACAATCACAATAATAAATATAAATCTCCATTTATTCCAGTTAACATCATTCTAGTTTCAGGTACATAAGCCGATGTTTAGCTTAGAGTAGAGGAATTATTTTTCATTGTTTATAGCATATTTTAGCCTAAATTGTGGGACAACCCGATAGCCTATACAAGGTAATGGCTTGCTACTGTATGTTTATTGCATAACTGGCTCTGTAACCCACAACAAAGTGTATTGCATTCTCTGTGTGAAAATAAATTCTTGATCAAAATTTATAGACCATTGGAATATTTCTTTATCATCATGTCTGATTCCTCTCTTAGAGAATAAATAGGAGATGAAGCATATACTCTCACTGGCATCTGATTGTCAGTACAATGGCTGTAATGGTGTCTTGAGAAAATAATTTGTAAAGGATTCAGTGAAATTATGAGTTGGACCATTCTAATTAATAGCATTTTTGAGATTGTCATTTTGTAGCTTTTACAAGTGGTAGGAAACATGCATTGGTCTGGCTACACCACAAAAATTAACTTTCACTTTTCATAGGTACCATTTATTCTATCTTTAAAATTGGATTACTCCTGTTTCTGAGGAGTATTATAGGTTTATATAAGTTCATCTTTTGGGCACTGCACTATTAGGATGCTTCTGTTAAATGTTACAAGTTACTTTTGGCCTAGGATACGCTTTTTTTCCCAGTTGTATAGTATTGTAGCTTTGTCTTCTGGTTTAGTCTGTCCAAATGCTGTTTTCAAAATTTCCATTTCAGAGGAACTCAGGAAGAGTATCTTACAGCTGCCAAATTCTGGACTTTTGCCGAGAAACTTTTTTACCACATACTTCAGATGGTCAAAGGCAATGTGATCACCAGACTTAAGGAAGATGAAGAATTATTCTCATGTCAAACAGATGGGCAATATCGTAAGGAAGGAGGAAAGAGATGAGGACTCATGGCTTTATTGTCTTTCATAACCCCTGCAGTTTACTGGTGCCACTCTCTTTCCTGCCTTCTGTACAATACCATTCCTTGAGAACTAAAATATTTCAGCCTTATAGGGATAGGGAGCTCTATATGGAAGTATTTGGGGGAAATGTAAACTGTGATGGTAATGGCTTCTTGGCCATAAACTTTATATGTCCTTTCCTCAGCAAGTTTGCAAATGACACCAAGCTGTGTGGCGTGGTTGACATGCTGGAGGGAAGGGATGTCATCCAGAAGGGACCTTGAGAGGCTCAGGAGGTGGGCCTGTGTGAAACTCAGGAAGTTCAAGAAGGCCCAGAGCAAGGTCCTGCACCTGGGTCAGGGCAATCCCATGCACAGATACAGGCTGGGCAGAGATTAGATTGAGAGCGGTCCTGAGGAAAAGGACTTGGGGGTGTTGATTGACAGGAAGCTCAGCATGACCCAGCAGTGTGCGCTTGCAGCCCAGAAAGCCATCCATATGGTGGGCTGTGTCAAAAACAGCATAGCCAGCAGGCTGAGGGAGGTGATTCTCCCCTTCTATTTCACTCTTGTGAGACCCCACCTGGAGTACTACGTTCATCTCTGGGGCCCGTAACATAAGAAGGATGTCGAGCTGTTGGAGAAAGTCTAGAGGAGGGCCACAAAGATGATCAGAAGGGTGGAGCACCCCTCCTATGAAGAGAGGCTGGGAAGGCTGGGAAGCTGGAGAAAAGAAAGCTCTGTGGAGGCCTACAGCAGCCTTCCAGCATCTAAAAGGGTCCTATTAAAATGCTGGAGAGGGACTTTCTACAAAGATATGTAGTGATGGGAGAAGCAGTAATGGCTTTAAGCTGAAAGAAGGTAGATTTAGATTTGCTGTTAAGAAGAAGTTCTTACTGTGGGGATGGTGAGGCACTGTCACAGGTTGCCCAGAGAAGTTGTGGCTGCCCCATCTGTGGAAGTGCTCAAGGCCAGGTTGGATGGTGCTTTGAGTAACCTGGTTTAGTGGAAGGTGTCCCTTCTTTAACGACCCTTCCAACCCAAACCATTCTATGATTCCATAACTCTTCTAAATGGGTTCTTTTTAATATCTTCCCTTTCTCCTCCTAGCTTTTGATATATTTTGTTTTTCAGTTTGTTTTAATTTGCCACCTCCCTGCTCCAATTCACTTTATTTTTTTGATGTGTCCTATGTCAAATCTAGGAATTTGAAGTGCTGTAAATTCTATGTTATTCCTACATACATAGATGATCCATGTACATGATAAATGATCAAACAGATGATGAAGTCATCTATTTGAAATATCCCCTGGTGTTGTAAGTTTTGAATACACAAGAAACATATCTGAGAAATATCCACAGAAAATGCCAGCGATGCCTTTGACCAGAATATACATGTTTTAACAGTCTTTAATATTAAAAATGTGGACAGGATTGAATGAATGCTCATACTCTGCTTTCTTTTAATACTAAAGTGCAAATATGCTGGAGTAGAAAGAAAAAACTTTTCACCAGCAATGAGAAGTGTGTTTCTGTGAGCTTGTTTTCACACAAGGGATGTTGTGGGTAACTCTGTGAAATGCAGTGCACTGTACAGTTTGGTTTTGACCTTGAAAAATTTAGTCTAGAGAAAGTACATTACCAATGAAATGTTTGAACAACAGATGATAAAATAATCTTAGTTGAATTTAGGAGGTATCATTTAGGGATGTACTGTTTGCAAGCATTGTAGCAGCTGCAGATTAGCTTCACCTGTAATTCTTCTTTCATATCATTTAATCAGAAGGATTTAAATCATTCTCTTCATACAATCTTGCTGATATTTTTGGTCTAGAGCCTAGACATACAGCTATTTTAGTGAAGATCTGAAGGCAAAATAGAAAAATCCTTTTTCATATATAGTTTGCAAGGATGCTATAATTAACACAATTTATAGAGCCCTTCACCATGGTCTGTACTTAAGCATGTGCCCAAGCCTGCTCATACAGTGCAGCTCTTCAGCACAGAAATAAATGTTTTCTGGTGCTGGAAAGGAGCTTAGGTTATTCATACCATCCTTTGTTGTGGAGGTTCCACATGCAGATAAGAGCTTTTGCTTCACTATAAGCAATATTTTATCCTACTTTCATTTTCCTGTTCCTTTTTAAAGGCATATCTAATATGCAGTTGTTTCTCATATAATCAAATGATCATTTCACAAACAGGCTGCATGAAAGCATTTCTCAAGATTTTCCTGATTACTCACAGCTTTTTTTTTTTTTTATACATCCATAAATAGGAATGTGATCATTCACACTGCATATGGCAATATTGAACAACCTCAGTTGGACTTCCCTGAACTTCTGTATGTGAAATAACAGCACTGGATTTTTAGGAATTTTTTGTGGTGGGTTTGTTGGTTGTTCATTTTATCTTAGAGCTGTGTTGCCAGTAATCAGCATGTATGCATGCCAAGTATTGTGAGCACAACCATCACATCTGTCCATCCATTTAGGATGGATGGCAAATGTATATATATAAATGTACATATAAAGGACTTTGAAAAAGTAGCAAAGATTCTAAGAGGCAACAACATGATCAGCTTTTATCATATTGTAACATTATAACTGTCAAATGTATGTTCTACAAGACTTAAATTTCATAAGACTTAATTACAAATGTTTAAACTTTGGTGAGATATTGACAGAGCAGTTATTGGTATTATTTGATGTCTTATGGCTTTCAAAGGTTTCATTGAAACTAGGGGATTAGTTTTTATCTTTGCTGAAGTTAATATAATTTAAAAAAACGCAAGCTATCTATGGCCATAGTAGTTGTTAGTGTAAGATAATGTTATTACATTTAAAGATTATATCTATTCCTTGATATATCAGCCAGCTCTGTACTAAATTTTGAAAGTAACAAAAATTAATTCCCCTTCTGGCATTTCACTTCATTGAAGTGTACAGGGAAGCGAAAATGTTACTTCAGACTCATCCAGGTCAGTCAGCTGACTACTGACTCCAGTTTCATAGTGATGAAGAATAGCAGAATTATATGAATGGTGAAGTCAGGATAAAAATACTAGTTTGATATGATAGACAATACATTTTAAGAGAAGAAACCCATCCCTATTATTATGTCCAGACTGCACTGTGTAGTTGTAGCAGCATGCAATTCAGTCAGGTGCTAGGATGCTGGGTTTTACAAGGGAGAAGTTGTAAATCTAAGTGACTTTGTGATGTATTCTGTTGCAGCCCATTGCTCTTGCAAAGTTTGAAAGAGAAAGACACAGAAACACAGCTAACTCAGGGTCTTGTGCTGGGGTGATACTTTACCAGTTAAAGGAGTCTCTCATCAGGTTGTTTTTGAGGCAATTAACTTTACTGGCATCTGCCATATTTGCAACTGATAAAACACCACCTTTGCAAATGACATTAAATGAAAAGTGAAAATAGCTACAGCACCCTTTGCCATTTTTGCAAGATACAGAAAGTATTTTAGTAAACTAAAGACTGGTGGATGTTTTGGCCCTGACACGGTAGAATTAGAATTAGAATGGAGACCTCCAAATCCACCCTAGTGGCAAAATTTCTCTTCTCTAATTCTGGCATGAGCAATTAATTAACTAGACCAAAATTAACTACCTGGGCCACCTGACAGCTGGAATAAATGGTGCAAACTCTGTTTCTTAGCTGTGAAATGAGATAGTCTATTTTCTGTTCTGTTAAGAATGGAGTGATAAGGAAGGCAGCAGAGCCTCTGGCTCAGGTGTGCCACATTATCCATCAGAGGAAGGGAAGGGATTCCTCCCATTGGTGTGAGGGTACTTGTAACATTGCTGCTTCTGCTCCTGGCTGGTGGGTATTTACACATGCTGCTGAGTATTTGGTACAGCTCTTCCAAGAGATACCACTCTCTGACTTTTTATCCTCGTACATAGAATCAAAGTTTTAAGTTTTGGAATCAGGCTATGTGATGAAGGCTTTTATGTTATGCAGACCAATGGCTTAGGACATAGAGTTTTAAGCCTTTAATAGGGTAATAGTAATTGAGGCAGGTACAAATGTATGTCAGAAAGTTAATAGAAAATGCTAATGTAAAGACAAGATTAACCCCACAAGTGTTGGTTCTTAATCTTTTAAATTAAATCTACCAACTCTCAAAACTCTGAAGAAAAGTTGCTGTTTGATGTGAGGCAACTTATGATATTAAATAATCAGAAGCAAAATGTGCATGCAGCAATGTCTGAGTATATGCACACTTCTTATTTGTTTGTGACAAGTGGACAGTATCTGAATATTCTGCACTAAAAAAGCAAAACAAAACCACTTTTTTTTTTTTTTTTTTCCTTTAGTGATAACTTGTGGCTACTGCCATAGGATCTGAATTAAATTTTTCCTAGTCAGTCATTTCATAGTTTGCGAGTACCAGTAAGAAGCCAATCTCCAAAATAGCACTAAGTAGCCATGAGGGAAAAGAGCCAAAAAAGGAGTGTTTGGGGATTATAAGTCTTTGCTATAGATTTTTACTACATTTTTTGGTCTGATGAGAGTTCTTATAATTTACATATTTGCTCACAAATGTGTTTAGTAATCCCTGAACGAATGCAGATAAGATGCACTTCTCACTGAAGCATTTTAAAAGGTAACTTTTAGAGGAAGCCTGATTAGAAACATTGTGAATGAGCAGATAATTTCTGCTTCTGACATTATCACATCATTTAAGCTGCAGTTGTCAATCCTAATGAAAGGTGGTAATGCTGGTTTGAGTATATTTTTTATATGATGTGCAAGAGCTTTGTGCGATAAGGAGTTTCTGTTACTATCATTTATAAATGAAGTGTCCATCACTTTTCTCTTAAAAAACACTCGGCAAATAAATAATTAAAGGTCTGATTCTGATACACTTCGTTGAGTGAGAGTAACTTCTGAGATCAGTCCAAATACAGTAAATGGAATTTCTTCAAAGTAAAGTTTTAAGATAAATAATAGTCAAAGCCAGTTCTTGTTTAAATCAGGAGGGTATTCTGGTTTATGTGCTTTAAAATATAATCTCACAGATCATCTAAAATTGTCCACTCACAAACAATGCCTGGTGTTGTCTATCATGCCTCAACATGTTATCTTTTGTTCACTGTAGAAAATTAGTCTTATTAATTAAGGGTCAGGTAAGTGTTTCCTGCGTATTCAAACACCAAAAGATAAACAAGTTAATCTGATAGTTTGTACAGTACAGAAGCTTTATGTTTACTAATGAGTTTATTTTATTACAAATACATCTATTTTATAGAGGATATTTCTTTGTTTCACAGACTTGATATGTAAAAGAAGAGTTATGCTTAAATGATATTTCTTTTCAAAGTTTCTAAAATAATCACAAAGGTTTGAGGGTAATTTTTTGAAATACAAATAATTTTACATGCTTTCACTGTGTTTCTGTAATAATCTTTCTTCCACTGTTGTTGAAATAATTGTAGATATGCAAGTCACTTGCAGCATTGGCAGGGAGAATTTCAGCTTATTTTGCTACCTTGAAATTAACCTTTTACTATCGCATGCGTATGTTTGTCATTTATCCCCTTTTTCTCAGGTGCAAAGAGGGCTACCAAGGAGTCCGCTGTGACCAATTTTTGCCGAAAACCGACTCGATCTTGTCAGATCCAAGTACGTCAAATGTTTTTTTTTTTACATTTCTAATCCATGCTGGAGGCTATTCTTGTCATGTGAGATGACCCTTTGCCTATTGTCAGAAAACATACTGTGGACCAGTTGTGTGTAGAGAACAGTGTTGCTTTTGTTGATACAATGCAAACACATTCTCTTTATAAAACATCTGCTGCTGCAGCAGCAGGGCCGGCCATTAGTGGACTTGGTTACTTTTGATTTGAAATAATACAATACCTACTTAAAGCCATAAAATTCACATTTCTCTACTTTTGACTCAAGAAGAAATAAAATTACATAATCTGAAAGGAAACCACGTATGGGCTGCAAAGTAGTTCCTTCAAAAGGAAACAAATTTGTAGTGTCTGGTACTGCATTGATTCTGATCTCATTGGAAATATGTGCTGTCAGTTTTTTGTTTTGGTTTTTTTTCTCACTTTTACAAGTTGCTCTGTATTTGCAAAGTAGAAATAGACTTTCAGATAGTAATGTGGAGATAAAGTAACTTTCTGTTACACTGCTTGGTGTATGCCAGAATACCATCTGCATATATGTTCTTCTACTCTGCTGTTGCCCTTCTTAAATTCTGTTGACTAATAAAACTAAGTAAAAAATATTACCGAAGATGAAAGTCTTGGAAGTGAATCCATTTATTAATTAATGTTGTTTATCTTAAAATTTTAAATTAAGTGACATGAAACAAAGGGTCATATCCAAGCTCTTGGTTTTGTTCCTGGAAACTGTAGTATACTTAGTCTTCTGGTTTTGGGTGCTCATTAAAATTTGATTTGTTAGTGTTTTTGAAGAATAATGCTTTTCTTCTATTTTTTTTCTGTTTATTTTCTTGTGCTTTTCCATGTGAAAGTCTGTTGCCAAAGACACCTGTTGTTTTGTAACTCTCTGTGTTGTAAAGCTTCTATTATAGTTTGCTTTATATTTGGTTTAGCTTTTCCTTTTGCTTGACCTTTAAAGGTAAAGTGCAGAGCCTATAATGAATAAGCAGATTTTACCTCTGCCAAGTTGTATGTGCATGTGTCAGCATAGAAGTGAGGTATATGTCAAGGAAAAAGGTACTTCGTATTCTAAAAGTCGGGGAAATGACAGTCAATTAACTGGACAGGGTGGTACCTGTCTGATTTGGTTTTAACAAAGGATTTTAGCTTTATTCTCTCAAGAGTAGAGAGAAAATTCATTTAGAAACAATACAAAGCCCAGAAAAGTCTCCCAGATTAAGCTGCATCTATCAAGACCAAAAGCTTTACAGTGTTTATATACTGTAGATTTGCTAGTATTTCTTTGAAACATTGTGTTGGCTGCACTGACTTGTTTCCCTTTACTTGGGAAATGCTTATTTGCTGTTGCTTCTGACTGTATTTTTTCCATAAAACTGCTCAGTTGTCTAATCCTGCTCTGTAAACTAAGATTATGCTGAAATGTACTTTCTACATGTTCTGACTACAAAGGCAATTTTATTATTTTATTAATTTATATCATTTAAGACATGTAAGAGCAGGAGAGCTTGGCTTGATTCTGATGTAGATCCACTGAACACACCTGTGGCCCCAGAAGGGTCTCTCTTCCAATTGGTTTAGGGTTAACATGAGCTAGGTACTTTCTCGGTTTTGAAATTTAACTTATATTTGATCCTCAGCTGTATTAAAAAGAGGAAAAGCTTCTGTTCAGGTACATTTCTGTGTGCTGGCAGAGTGTGATGTGCATCTTTGTGTGTATGTGCATATACACTTGTTCTAAGAGTGACAAGCCTCAAAGAGAAATATTAGAAACTTTTGTGCTGCAGCTGGGCAGTGACAACATCAACATTTTGCTTAGGAGTTAAATCAATAATGTATTTATCTACCCTTTGGAGAGGAAAAAATGAATGCCATGCAGATAATTAGCATTATTCACAGAAATACTTGCTATTTCCACAACCTGAGGAGTATAAAAAGTATTTGATGCAGTAGTCATGCACGGTAGGATGATTTCCAAAGGCTACGGTGTTGCACTGCCAAAACTTAGCTTTGTAGTTGAATGTGTGTTTGGATTAGGAAGGGAGCTGAAGGATGCTAAAGTTTGAATTTTGAGGTGGTTTTAGAAAGAAATACTTTTCTTTTTTTTTTTTTTTTCAGGCAAGGCTTAATTTCTGGAAGTTGAACACTGGGGTGACTGTTCTTGCATCTGGACTACACACAGCCAACACTGGCTGGTGTCAGTCAAGCTTTAGAAACAAGTCCAGCTCATTTGAGTTTTGTGGGATTCTTTATGATTCTCAGTAGTAAAAGTGTTCAGAACTGCTAGTGATGCATCTGATAACAATATTTAGAAGCTTGCATGCACAAAATGGTGAAGTAATGCGTTTTTAATATTACCTTGCCTGTGACAGTGCAGGTTATATTTTCAAAACAATCACTTGCCATTATATGGGAAGTGAATCTGGACAACAGCCACTTAGAAAACAGCAAAAATACTGTCTTAAAATTGTTATTCACACACACAAGAATTATTTTTTAAAAATATCCCTCTAAAACAAACCAAGCTTATTCAGCATAGCTGTTACCTGAGGTTGCATAGTGGCAAATAATGTGATATGACTCTGGAATATTTTTAACAGTATCAGGCCAAACCCAGGTTTTTATGTCATTTTAGCTGTATGTTGGGCAGGTCTTGACTTTACATCACAGACATGAATGTGAATTATGTAATATTTAATGTAGATTAATGCATGCCAAATCGTATACATGTAGTTTAATTAAGGTGAATGGTTAAGATACTTAAGATTCTGGTTTGGCGAAACTTTTTGCAACTCAGGGTTTGGTGTTAGGGCCAGTGCTGTTTAGCGTCTTCCACTGATGATCTGGATGAGGGGATCAAGTGCACCCTCAGTGAGTTTGCACATGACACCAAGCTGGGTGGGAGTGGTGATATGCTGGAGGGTAGGAAGGCTCTACAGAGGCATCTGGACAGGCTGGATTGATGGGCTGTGGCCAGTGGTAAAAGGTTCAACAAGGCAAAGTGCTGAGTCCTACATTTGGGCCACAGCAACCCCAGTGTAACACTACAGGCTTGGGGAAGAGTGGCTGGAAAGCTGCTTGGCAGAAAAGGACCTGTGGGTGCTGATTGATGGCCACTGAACATGAGCCAGCTTGTGCCCAGGCAACCAAGAAAGGCCAACAGCATCCTGGCCTATATCAGAAATAGCATAACCAGCAGGCCCAGGAAAAATTAGGTAGAATTTCTTCACTGAAAGTGTGCTCAGGCATTGGAATACGCTGCCCTGGAAGCAGTGGAATCGCCGTCCCTGGAACTGTTCAAAAGCTATGTAGATGAGGCTCTCAGTGACATGGCTTATTAGTGTATTTGCCAGTCTTTGGGTAACAGTTGGACTAACGCTCTTAAAGATCTTTTCCAGCCTAGCTGGTTCTATAATTCTAACTACCTAGTGGTGTTTCAGAGTTCCTAAGTTCACATCTGTGGCTTTTTGTAATCAGACCTGCCACCTTCTACTTTCCTTCAGTTAGGATCAAATTAATAAGAAAACTGATGTAGGACCCAGAAAGAAATGTTAAAACACTACAAACACAGGCCCTTCAAGCATCATAGGTGTTAACAGCTTCCACTTCCCTTTTCTCCACACCAGGTTTTCTGGCTTTAAGTGAAAGATATTTAAAGAAATAAAAAATAAGGAAAAACAAAAAACAACACAACAAAACCCAACCCAAAAAACAACAGTGCAAATGCAAGTCGTTTGAGAAGTAATTTGCTAATCTTGGAATATGGGAGTAACCAGACTTAAACCATGGGAGCCACAAGAAACCTAACAAAATTAGTAATGTCACCAGTAAGAAAAATGACTGCATGACAATGCAACCTGTTCTTATAGTCACTATTAAGAGGAGCAGATATGTCAGCCCTGCTAATACTGGGCAGGATGAGTCCCTGAACTTGCACAAATTGGGACAAATTGAATAGAAATGGCAATCTCATGATGGGATGAAAGGATAAGAGTATATTCAAAATGTTTCTTCAGCTTTGTCCGTCTGGGTTATAACTTCTTTATACAGTTCATGGCAATGGTAGTGCACTTACATTTTCAACATCATAAATACAACTGCAGTATAACTCTATGTACAACTCATTTTTTAGGCACGTGTAGTCCTGTATGTATCTATAGGATTGGGAATTCATATACAACATTAATTATACAAATGTACTCATGTACTACCCTTTATAGTGTTCTGGAGTAGACCTGCCTGGCCCAATGAGTCATGAAAGATAAGTTGTATGTAGGCCGTGGCTATTTCTTTTGATTAGCTTTTATTCCGAGGCAAAGTATGTTGACTATTCTGTGTGGATATTCCAAAGTGGTGAGCAAGGCACTGGAATGAGTTTGTCACATTACCCCTTATTAATCAAATTGTTGAACTTGGCCTTCAACTATTTTGTTCTTAATTTAGCATTGAAAGCTACGTTCCTGTGGCAAAAGTGTATTTCAGTTTTGTAATGTGCAGTATTAATTTTGTATTTGTTATATTAACATTCAAGTTGTCCCATTTGACCTCAGATCCAATACTTTTTCAAAATAAATGCATTATTGTCTAAAAGAAGAAAATGAGGATGGGAACCTTTTAGGTCATTAGGCCATGGTTCTGCTATTGTAGTTAACCCTGTCATGTAATTCCTTTGTAAGATGATCATACTTTATTTGTAAACCACTTTCAGTCAGCATGAATTAGCCACTAGAAACAGGCTTTGTTTATTGTCCCTTCTCAAAGGCTATCAAGACTTTTTAGCTGCCACACAAAATTTATCCACAGCCCACATTTGTCAGTTATATTCTTTGTTAAAACACGCAGTTTGTTTTTACATTGATATTTCTTTATACTGGTTCCCACCATATTACACCTTGGGTCTCTGGCTTTTTCAAATGTCAGAAGTCTTATTCCTATAGAGCTACCTATACCCTGTGGTCTTTAATACTTTAACCTGTGACAGCATGGCACATATTGTGTTTGTTTTTGAATCTCATCAAAGAGAAACCTGCAGGTGTTGTGACTGAAGTCTGCAGTTACTCATTCTTTGATTACCTCTTTATGTAGCAGAGGATCAAAACCCCTCTCTTAGAAGACTGTGACTGTAAATAATTAAAACAACTGTAGATAGTTTAAAAAGTAAAAGACTTTTTCCAGAAATGTATTTGAAGCCTCAAGACCTACACTCACCTCCTCTAAAGAAAAACCCCCCTGGGCTTTTTGTCATGTTCCCCCTGCACCTTCCCATGCCCCTTCCTTTCCTTTCCTTCTGTTGCTTGGGGTTTTTTTTTCTGTCCAATTTTGTGTTGGTAAGATCATAGGATAATTTTGGTTGAAAGCCAAAGGGAAGTATGGACTTCTCTAAAGAATTTAGGAGATTCAGCCTTCTGCTTTAAGCAGATCTGGCTTTGAAGTTTCTGCTAACTGCACAGGACAGCATGAAGGTAGTCTTCTGGTTAATAACAATAAAGGGTCTACTAATAAAAAGAAGAAGAAAGCACATCAGAGGATGTGAAATATTTATGGAATACATTTTCAAATATATTTCAAAGTTATAAGAGGAATTGAGGGAAAATAGGAAGACTGACTAACCAGAGGGAGACATCTGAGTTTTGTGGAAGATGAGTCCTTCTAAAACAGACTTAATGTGGGACTTGTTTAACCCCAGATAGACCTTTTGAGATCTGGATCTAAATCTGAATTTTGTGGTTTAACTGTGTCTCAAAAAAAAAAGAAGAATCCAAAAGGGTTTTTAAGCCTGTCCGAAGTAATTATGTCATCTCTTTAAGACTGTTTTGTATGCAAGAAAAGCATATGGTTGGAACACTGCAGACCAAGTTTCTTTTTTAGCAAATGCAGTTTTATACCATTTTACCAACCTAATTGTAGAGTGCCGTATCAACTGTCTGTTCATAGAATAAGAATTATTAATGTTGCTCTAGGATATTAAGCTTTTACAAAAATGAAATAATCAAAAAGTGGTATTTTATTGCCTTGTAAAATTAGATTTTAAGAGCTATGTAGTCACAATGGTCAAGTGAGGTCCCTGAAAATGACAAGTCAGTATAAAATCTGTTAGCATCCATCAGGCAGGTATGACATGTCTGTTAACTATGGTTTCTATTTAAGGATATATGAGCAGAGTTCTTCCAGTTCAAATGCATTACAAATCAACCCAGAGTAGTGTTGATGCATTAAAGATTGAAAGGAAGGAAGGAATTACCATAATAGAAATAGAGAAAATGAAGAAATGCTACTCAGTTACTGAAGAAGTTTTAATGAATTTATCTATAGATCAGCAAAGGTGATTTATAGATAAGGTGATGAGCGAAAGACTGGGGAAAATGAATCCTCATCAAGGTAAAATAAGAAAGAAAACACGTCCTTGGGGGAAGGAATGACATGTTTTCTCTTCTCTTTGATCAAGTGTGCATAGAGACCTAGGGATACAGACTATAAAAGATTGCATGTTTTCAAATTTGATTTGTGCTTCAGCACAGCTGTACGATTTTACCTTTTGTGAATAGTATGAATCTTCTTTACCTGTTTGGGATTTGTATTTTCCTTAAATTGGCAAAGTAGGATTTATTCTGCAGAACTGGACTGAAATGCTCAAAAGCAGAAGTGTAATATTTACAAAGCATTAATAAAATGTTTCACCAGTGATTAATGGAAGCACAAATGTGTTCATTGTCAGAACATACTGAAAAGTTAAAGCCAAAGAGAGATTAATTGAAATCATAAATTCGCTGCTAATGCAATGGGCGAAGAAAATCACGCTCAACCACTTTCAGTTTTAGTAATGTAATCTTAAAATTTAAATGCACAGGAAACAACTGGAAGTAAAAATTTTTTCTATAGTTAAGCTACCACTGACTTGTACAGAATGTGCAGTATAGATATTATTATTTTTTTAGTCAGTATGGCAGAATAGACTTTGAAAATCATAAGAGTATTGGTGTTCTTTATGTTTCTAATGTAGAAGGGAGGATATTTTAAATTAAATCTAGAATTCTAAGGCTGTGTCAACTGTTCTCAAGTAGAGAAACAACCAGAAAAAATGACTGCTACTGCTGAACCCATGACAATTTCATATTTCAGTTTTAAATGAATTGAAAGCCTTTGCCAAATTGACATCTATATTTAGTTTTAGCTGAAATAACATTCAAGTAAGAATTCATGCAGATTTGACCAAAATCCTTTTATTTGTTTTCAAAGAACATTGGTTCTTTATTCTTCTCTCTTCATCTCTTCTAGAAGAAAAGGATATATTGACATCTGGTTATTCAACATTGTTTTATTTTCAAAACTTTCATTTAAAGTGCTGAAGTATGTCTGGTTTTGCCACGACTTTTAGGCTATAGGTGGTCTTCTGTAATTCAGCTTGTGATGACTTCATCTGTGTAGAAATTCATGGAGAAAAGTTGAAATCAAGTAGATGCAATATCTTTGACAGCAGGAAAAAAAAGACAAAATAAAACAAAAACAAACCTCAAAAACACTTGTTTCCATCTCCTTTAGAAACTCTGTGCGTGGAAGTATAATAATGAAACTGAAATTTCTTTTTATTTAATCTTAGTATAAATCTCAAGGAAGACAGAAAATGGAGATATCTAGCAGTGCAAATCCCAGTAAGCAAAATGTTTTCATCAGTGTATCTTTTTATGAGCCAGAGATGCTATAAATCAAGGAGGAAATTATAGCCACCCCAAGCAGGGGAGTTTGAAGGGTGCCTTTCCAAACTGCCATTTCTGTGTGAAATTTGGACTTGTATCTAGTTAAAGAACTTCTGGGTCTTTGTGTAGTGATTTTTTGCATGTGTATTTTAAGGAAATTTACCATATGATGGCAGAATCACTAAACTACAGCTTGTTACACAACAGCCACAGCAGATGGCTCTGAATAGAGGTTACAGTCTTATGTAAGGGACAGAGCTGTGAATCGCACTCTCCTGCTGGCAAAGCCACTCTGCAGTGAGCACTTGGTTCATCTCCATGCCTGAATGAGAGGTGGTGCAGTGCTTACAAGTACACTAAACAAGTATCTTCTAAAGTGGTGAGCCTCTGAAATATTGACTTCTATCTGCTTCTCTTACAAACACGTTGTGATTTCCTAAATCTGCTGTTGGCCATCCCATGTCTGGAAAACAGTAAGTATAGATACAGATTGGCGTACGTGTTCTGTGACACCGGAAGCATATAATTTAGCCTGTTGGTCTAAGTAACTAATTTTTCTGATTTGCATATGCTTCGTACTGATGATATGTTACTGTTGGCATCAATCTCCCACTGTTTTTCAGAAGGACTTCTCTGATTTTGCCTGGATGGACAAAGTGCAGCCAATCACATTGTCAGATCACATTTGCAGGCCTTCTAAGAGGAAAATTCAGCACTGCAGCAGCCACAGTTCTTCATGCTTAGAGAGAAAAGTATAAGCAAAAATGGGTCATCGAAAGATGACACG
Organism: Psittacus erithacus; assembly: GCA_009867235.2. Classification (NCBI taxonomy): domain Eukaryota; kingdom Metazoa; phylum Chordata; class Aves; order Psittaciformes; family Psittacidae; genus Psittacus; species Psittacus erithacus. Next base: position 8,154 of record WYDI02010767.1, on the reverse strand, counting down.
TGGGAGAATTTCACAAAACATGATGATTTAACTGAAAAGCATTAATTTCATCAGGTTCTGTCTTTGTAAATTAGCTAGTCGGCAGTCCAAATAGCGTTTAACTTTAGCAATACCATTTCACTTTATCTCAGTGATTTAGTCACACTTTTGATGTTAAATGCCTCAGGATTGATTGAGGTGGTATGGTATAGGTTTCATAAAGTTATAATAGCCTGTTGCAGAAGAGAGAGATGGATTTTTCTTATTGGCAACTAATCTTACACCCTTGAATGGAAGCTCTATCTGTATTAAATCAAAGTCTTAACTGTGTGTTTTGCATTCTCCTGTGAGTGGCTCTGTGTTAAAATTATTCTAGTGAAAAATGCAGCAATGCATATGTAGATAAATCATGAAGTTGTGAGGTGCCTGATACTCTGGTGTGTCCTTTCCGTAGTACAGTTATATGACTGTAAGTAGCAAACAGCAGGAAGACAAATTCTGCACTGATTCTTACAGGCACAAAACTCAAGATGAGTCCAACACACTATCATGAGAGTAAAAACATTAAGTGGCACATACAAGAGAGATAGAGTTTCCTCCAAGAGGCTTTATGCTGGGTGTGCCAATCATCTTCCCCAAACTAATATTTTGTAAGAGCCCCTGTGCTCTTAACTGATTTTCACTCTTTGCATTAAGTCCATATGCCACTGCAAGGATGCTTTTAAAAGCAATTATTGTTGTTAGACTTTTCACTTTATGTGCAGCTTCTGCTAGTGTTGATTCAGCTCATTTGAGTAATCTCTGCTTATTAAGAAAGACCTGGAATAAGTGTATCATTCAATATTAATGTAGTTAGTGCTCTGCATTGTTGCGAAGGTCAGATGCTTTGGGGGTAATGTGTGTATACACATCTTCCTAGGATAATGGCAGTCTTACTGAAAATATTGGGGGTTGGCATTACTAAGAGTTTGATTATCACATCAAGGCAATTATTTTATTCTAAGAAGAAAGTTACTATTGAGACTTCTGAAGGCATATTCAGGCACATTTCTTAGGTCTTTTGTAACAATAATGTTTGGCAGCAGGGAATAGCCATTTCTGGCTAAAATATTGCTGTGCAAACCCAGTAATTTATGAAACTATTTTTCCCTGGATCAAGACCACCAAACGATAAAATCTTGGTTTCACTGATACTGGTAAATGCTTTATTAATGAATCTGTTGAGGTTTCATTGTCCTGTTGTGACTTTTGTTCCATGTATGACTACTGTTTTGCTAGAGATTTTTGTATTGTCCATTTGGGGGTTCAAATTGCCAACAGTGAAGAAATGTATTCATATTCTTCAGTGATAAACTTGATTGTGGAATGGTTTCTTAAAAGACAAACTTGATCAGCGTTGTCCCATGGGCAAACCAAATAAGAGATTGTAGCAGGCAGCTCTTGATAAGATTGATTATGTTGGAAGGATTTGATTCACTTCCAGCCTTTTCAGGGAGCACCCTGTTCCCAGGGCTTCTGGCTCTTTGCTCTCACTGCAAGTATTAGCTTGCTGTAGAGAAAGCATCTAATTGTTTGCTGCCATAATCAGGTTGTAGGTTAAGAAAGGGCCTGGGAAACAGGATGTTTCTCTTATTACTTCTGTACGCAGCCTGAACAATGGGTTTGGCAGTCTAGATCTGAATGGTCCTATGAAGAAAACTGCTGAAACACTGACTAACTGAATTAATAGCCAACCTCTGCCTGTCATTGCCCATTTGATTTTTGCTAGTAGGTCTGCTCTTTGATCTTGTTTCCACATTCTCCAACCATTTTAGCATCTTGTCTGGATTATCATCATAAACAGGAAATGATTGGAGTGTACAGCATATTCTGCTTTTTAAGATACTGGTTTTCTCTTTCTTGGCCCACCTGTCTTAATTTTCTGATCTCTAGTTTCTTCTTTTTAATCCCTTCTCTAACTTTCTTTTCTGGTATACCTACTTTAGTTGCTTCCCCACTTGAGAGTTTTTTCCCCTTCAGCATCTGAATTACATTTCTGTTAGTGTCTCTTCATTCTCTGCTAATCTGTGCTAGAACTCAGTATTTGCCACGTGCTTTTGCTGTAATTTCTTCCCACATTGCTACTGCATGTGCACTTCACTCCTCTGAAAACAAGGTTTGACTTTTTGCTCTGCTTGGCCTGATTCCTGTCTTCCAGGTGAACATCTGGATCACAAATAGCTTTTCATGTGCTGTTTGGCATATCTCCCTTAGGCTTCCATTTCTTCTTTATATATTATTTTTACTTTTGCCACATAATGGAATAAAGAATAAAATTTGCAATTTTATTTAGTATTCAAAATGTTCTTTACCTGTTTACGGTGAACAGATGTCCACATTTCATTTTGTTTCCAAAGGAGATGTGTCTGATTATCTCTGAAGATACACAAAGAGGTTGGTACCTAATGCTTATCAGGAGAAAATATCCACTGTGTGGGCTGTTTGTGAGAGGCAGCATCCAAATTTAACCCAGTTTGTTGTTGGTTTGTGGGGTTTTTTTATTAGTAAAGCTGACCTTTCCTTGAAAAAGGATTGCATTTTCAGCACTGGAGCTCTTTATGTGCCTTGACAGTACTTTTATTGGGAGAGCTTTTTCAGGTTCAGAAGAAAATAGTTCTGATCTGATACAGGAAAAGAGCTCTCAGGTTAGCACAGAACACAGTATTCATCCAAAGGAGGTGAAACACAGGTTCAAGCCCTTGTTCTGCTCGACCTGATTTTCCTCTCTTCCAGATGAATGCCTAGACTGTGCAGTAGAAAAGAGAGAGAGGGTCAGTTTCTTTTCTTGTTTCTTCTCCAGAGGAGAAAGTCTAAGGTTTTCCTACTCTTTCCCAGCTAGCTTTTATGATGAACTGATAGATCTGAAAACTGTGGTATACTAACGTGTGTTTTTACAGTACTGCCCTACCCTAGGGAAAGCACAAGACAAAATATTTCTTTCTCATTTTTATTATAGAAGATGGTAGAGTTTACAGAATGTATGATATTGAACTTAGGTCTTCATCCTGCAAAAAACTCTACTGGTGCATATTGTTTCTCAGGAGAATTACTTGTATAAAAGATACTAAGTACAGTTGAAGCATCCAACTGAATTATTTGCATTAATTTGTGGTTTACCTCTCAAATTTGCAGTTTTCTTGATGGTGAGATGATCTGCCATATTTTAATTCTCTGGATTTAATAAGTCCTTCTGAAAAGACTTTTTCTATGAAGCTGAGCAGTGCTGACATAGGAGGCTAGCTCCTGCTAGTGTAGGAGCTCCCCCTGAATAGCTCCATCTGCAGCTGGTGGACAACTCAGTACTGACGGGGGAGAGTGCAATTTTGAAGGAACTTGTTCGTCTGTGGAGACTAACAGTTGTAATTACAAATTTGTATATCTAAACATATAAAAACAAAAAGCAATTTTGTTACTATAGAGGGTTTAAGTGTTCCAGTCTGTGTTAGCTGTCTTTGAAAGTTTCAGTATCATATTTATGCCATATTAATTTGCTGTCTTGAACTGTTTCCAAGGTTTAAGCAACACTTTTGGTTAGGTTTTGTTCAGCATTCAGTAAATATTGAAAGATTTAAATGTTTTAAAAGCCTTAAAATGTTTTCTGCATACTTTTAGAGAAAAGATTACTTGTTTCAGAAGAAAGTTGTGAAACTTCATTAAGCTATATGTGTAGATGTCTGAACAATTGTAGGTGAAATCACTACTTACCAATGCAGTACCACTATTATCAGAAAATTATTATTCATTTTCTAGGTAATGGAAAAAAGGTGACTAAAGGAAAAAGTCAGATAAACTGATTCAGTCTTATATAGTAGTAGTGAATGTCTTAATCCACTGGAAAAGGGGAATATTTGGCTATTTATGTGTTTAAGGCAAAGCTAGTCGTTATAGATTTATAATTTCTTTTGGAAGCTAAAACAGTCTATTAGAATAATCTAGCAATTTTCAAATTACACATCAGAGATCATGTCCAGTTCTATAATATTGTTATAAATTTTGCTGCAGCATTTAAAAACAAATGGCTGGGTAAATAGTTTAGGTTATGTCTGTGTAACAAGTTATGTTGCAGATCTACAGTGCAATTAGCTATTTTGTGTTAAAAGCAAGCTAGTGCCCTGCAGTTGCATTGAGGCAAGTCTCCTACCATGACTTTATAATGTGGCTACACTCACTAACTTGTTTAGTTTGGCAAATAATGAAATCCTAATAGCTCAGTGAGGGAAGTAATTAATGGGAGCTACTCTGAGTCAGGTACCATGTGAAGCAAGCACAGCTGACTGAATGGGTTCCATGAGATGACTCTTGGCCCCTATGGCTCTTTCCATGATAGGAGTAGGATTTTGAGACAAGGTTTTACTTTCTGTGTTCCTGCTGCTGTTGCAATCTGTACATAACTGATCTGTTTTGGCAGATTAGCGCAATCTTGTTTGTTTGAAGTAGGATAGATTTAAGCTTATCAAGTAGGAGCATCCAAGAGAATAACAGTTACTTTAAGAAGAATGTAAATCCCTACATGGAAGAGAGGCTTAGGCTTTTTTTTTTAAAAAAAAAAATAAAGAATTGATTTTTAATATGTATCAAACATGTATGGTGATTTCCGTTGTCAGAGAATTGTCAAAAAAGGGTAAGACTAATATAAAATCTATCTTTGCCTATCACCAGTATACTATGCAGTCTGGATGTAGTTGTCCAAAACTGACTTTTGCATGTGGCCAAGCACATGTGTTGGAACTTCATGCTACAAATCATGTCAGCTCTTCTGAGTTGTCCTGTTAGATCTTGGTTGCTCAGTTTATTCTCTGTTTAAACTAAACAGTCAAATGACCACTTATCAGATAGACAACAGGGACAATGTGTCAGGCAGCAAGCCAGTAAATAGACAAAGGCAAATATTTTCTGGAAGAACATCATATCTTGACATGGTATATGTTTTCACTGAGAGAAAATAAGGGAAATTGATGGATCATATCTAGTATCAATCTCATCAATTTTTATTTTCCTGTATCTGTTGACTTTGCAGTCATCAGCAATTCTAATTTGAATTCATGTTGAGTTTAGCATAGCAGGGCTCTCCTAGGGTAATAGAGTTATAACACGCATGCTTGTTTTCAGAATTGATTCCTTAAAGACAAAAGAAAATGTCATGTAAAAAATAGCAAAAAAATTTGCTGACAATATTTGTCACAGGGTGTCATGCAAGCAGGAGAGTTTTCAGAATTTGGACTTGGATATGTATAAACCAGTATTTGCTATCCAGTTGGGTTTTGTAGAAAACTCTTCCTGCTCTTTACTTGAAGAGTAGTACGGCATATTCAATGCATTGTATATCTGCCGGTTCTTTGACTACCTAGCCATTAACTGGCTGCTCATGGCTTAGAGGGGTATACTTTTTACTGGGTAAAAAACTGGCTGGATGGCCAAGCCCAAAGAGCAATGGTGAATGAAGTTAAGTGCAGATGGCACCCAGTGACAAGTGGTGCTCCCCAAGGCTCAGTATTGGGGCCGGTTCTGTTTAATGTCTCTATCAATGATCTGAATGAGGGGATCAAGCACCCCCTCAGTAAGTTTACAGATGACACCGAGTTGGGTGGAAAGTGTTCATTTGCAGAAGGCTAGGAAGGCTGTACAGAGAGGGATCTGGACAGGCTGGCTTAATGGCTGTGGTCAGTGATATGAAATTCAAGGCAAAGTGCTGGGTCCTGCACTTGGGTCATGACAACCCCAGTGCAGCACTACAGGCTTGAGGAAGAGTGGCTGGAAAGCTGCTTGGCAGAAAAGGACCTTTGGGTGTTGGTAGACAGCCAGCTGAACATTGGCCAACTTGTGCCCAGGGGACCTGGCCTGTACCAGCAATAGTGTGGCCAGCAGGGCCAGGGAAGTGACTACCCTTCTGTACTGGGTAGTGGTGAGGCTGCACCTCAAATACTGTGTTCAGTTCTGGGCCCCTTACTACAAGAAAGATGATACTGAGGTGCTGGAACATGTCTAAATAAGGACAATGAAGATGGTGAAGGGTCTAGAGCACAAATCTTATGAGGAACAGCAGAGGGAAATGAATTTTTTTAGCCTGGAGAAGAGGAGTCTGAGAAGAGACCTTACCACTTTCTACAACTACCTATGAAAGGTTATAGTGAGGTGGGTGTTTCTCTTTTCCAAAGTAGCAGATGATAGGACAAGAGAAATGGCCTCAAGTTGCACCAGAGAAGGTTTAGATGGGGTGTCAGGAAACATTTCTTCACCAGAAGGGTTGTCATACTGTGGAACAGACTGCCCAGGAACAATTTGTATGCTTGGCTTAACAGAAATGGATCAGCTTGGCTGGGGGTGAGGGGGAAGTGTCTGAAGCATGCAACTTGGAATCTTTTGCCTAACATCTAGGTATGCTGAAATCCATTTAGAGTTGATTGCCAAAAGAGAATTTTAATAAGATTGTAGTAAGTGGTAGGAAGTACTTATTGAAAATTTATGGTACGTGCCTTCTGTTCTTTCTGCAATGGGCTTTTGCTTTTTCTCACAGTCGGTTTCTCATGACAATACAAAACTCTCAACCCAAAATTTCAGAAGAAGAATGTAAAAGTAATTCACGCCTGTAATGTCTTTCAGTGCCTACAGATATTAAAGCTGACAAGTAGTGTGGTAAGTAGGATTGCAGATGGTCTGTGTCTGAGTGGAAGAAAGAACAGCAGCAAAAGGAAATAATATTGTCAAGAGTAATAGTAAAGTTTAAAAAGCTGTAAGTGTAGCCGTGTGCTAGGCATTGCCTAAGGGATTCTTCAAGAGGAGGGAGTTTGGAGCTCAGAGAAGGAATTAATGATTATTGCCTAAACACATCCTTTTTTATTCTCTATGCAAAGTCCCTTACCAGCAGATTATAATATTAATGGTAGAGGTAGATAAATATTTCAGGAATAGCTGGTTGCCTCAAAAAAACTCCACAACTGAATCAGGGGGAATACAAGAGAAATGCTGCATTTTAAGATGGTTTTTCTGTGGGTTTAAGACAACATGGCAGTATGGGTCGAAGGCCAGGAGGAGCAGACGGAATGTCATTCCCGATATGATATATGTGAACTTGGACTTAAGGTCTGCAGAGCCCTGGCTGCTGACACTGCCTTGGGCTTATCATCATGATCTAGCTCTGAGGTCAGGCAGGTAGCTGAAAAGGGACTTTGGGGCACTGTGAAAGACTTCAGAGTATCTTAAATTGCTGGCCATATAAAGCTAGAAGAGAAAGGTAAATTAGAAAAGACATGGCTGCTTTGATCCAGGCAGTAGGAATATTACTTACTAGGGTTTGACCATAGGGTGCCCCAGTTTATACTTTCTTGTCCCTGGCACATTTTAAACTCAAAATGCCATTTTTCCCCAGAGTTGTTAATGAGAAATGCGTTCAGATGCCTTTGGATTTTGGTACCAAAGCTTTACAAATAAGAATTCAATTCAGAGCTCTTCTCTATGCCATTATTTCAGTTTCAGTGGGTTTGACTGATAAAGACTGAAAAAGAATTGCATAAAATTGCCAAGTTTGGATTGGGACTGCTGTGGTTCTTTATTTTAGGCTCTCTTGTTAATGAAAAAAAGCATATGCAGAGTTTTTTATTGTTTTCGTTTTTACAGAATGTGGTATTCACACCAGAAAAAAATGCAGAAATTAAGTGGCAGAATAAGTGAAGGGACTGGGAACGCAGAAGTGTGTGCCTGGTACAACACTTACTGCATAGATGAAGTGAGGTTTTTTGTGCAAGGTGGGATGTGCTGAGATCCTGACATTTGTCGTGGTTTAAGCTTAGTTGTAAATTAGAAAATCATGTAGCCTTCTCATTGTCCCCCTGCCCCAACCTGTCCTCCCCCCCTCCCCACTCCCAGAGGGGTGGGGAGGAGAATGGAAAGAATGTAACTCCCACGGGTTGAGATGAAAGCAGGCCAATAAATAAGGTATAACACAAACCACTGCTTCTACCACCAATAATAATAATGATAAGGGAAATAACAAGGGAAGAGAGTACAATTGCTCACCACCCACTGACCGAGCAAAGAACTAGCCCTTCCGGGGAGCTCCCAATTTACATCCTGGACATGACGTGCTGTGTTATGGAATACCTCTTTGGCTAGTTTGGGTCAGGTGTCCTGTCTCTGCTT